>BHFT01032666.1:0-31860 GCA_004320025.1 Laticauda laticaudata | reverse complement strand
GAGGACCACTTGTATTTGGTTTGCCAGTCACCTGGCCACGCCCACCCAGTCACATGACCACCAAACCACACCTATCCGGTCATGTGACCAGCAAGCCACACCCTCAAATTAGGCCATGCCCACAGAAATTTAAATCCCCACCTCTGGATGGGGGGTCACTGAGGATGAGTTTGTAGCACTGTTTGGGAACCACTGGTGTAAAATGTTTGGGAACCACTGGTGTAATTGTACTAAGGATTCTGGACTTTGAGGGAGCATGAAGCAGACTTTCATAGCTTTTACTCACAGGGAAAAATGCAGATTCCAAAATGAAAAGATACAGATTGGTAGCAAAATAAATTTCAGGAAAATCTGGGAAACAAGTGAAGCAAATGAACTCAGGTTTAAACAATCTAAAATGAATGTATATCTTTCCCAAAATGAAAGTAACAGACTCATCTTTCTTTTAACAAAATAATGGTCAACCACAAACATCTGTCAGTGATTATACAATAAAAATAAAGAATGAACTGTAGATCAAAAGGGCTTGCTTCATACAAAACCAGAATAAAACAATTATATTCATATTTCATCAATTGGACTCAATGAAATGTAATTGTATTTAGAAAGGTTGTATAAGTTATATCTGTTTTGCCTGATATAATCCACAATTTATCGGCAAATTTCAGGAAGCAACCAAATGGAGTTTTCCGATAAGGATTTAGTTTTATTTTTTTTCTTTTGATCCATTTATACCTATATAATTTTGTTCCATTTGTTAAAATTTCAGGTTAAAGCAGTTTCCATCCACTCTGAAATGTTCTCAGTACAAAATGGTTTGTTGACACCTACATTAAAAGCCAGACGACCAGAGCTGAGAGAATACTTCAAGAAACAAATAGAAAACCTTTATTCAAGTATCTCCATCTGACAGCACAGGAAGGTTCTTCAGAATAATGTACTCTGTAGCAATATCAGGATAATTTTGAAAATGGGAAGGATGCAGTTGACATGAATAAGCATCTGTCTTTCCACATGAGCCTTCTGCTATCTGAAGACATCTAGATGGCATCTTTGCCATCTAGGTCTAGGTCCTAGAAGATTGCATAGCCCATACTGGACAACAATTAAAACTTTTTAAAAGTTCCACTCCTTGAAAGTATTTTGACAGGCCTTTCTTTATTAATGCGTGCAAAACTCCCTTAGCAGACAGGAAAAAAAAATCTGCTTTTTGCGTGATGCTCCTCTAAATCTGGATTCAG
Organism: Laticauda laticaudata; assembly: GCA_004320025.1. Classification (NCBI taxonomy): domain Eukaryota; kingdom Metazoa; phylum Chordata; class Lepidosauria; order Squamata; family Elapidae; genus Laticauda; species Laticauda laticaudata. The sequence goes on along the minus strand of BHFT01032666.1, from coordinate 30,619 downwards.
CCGTGTGATCTGTAGGATTTCCAGATGTCTCTCTGGGTGGGTACTATTAAGAACTCTTTAGAAGCAGGAGGTTCTTGCCCTGATTCACTCATTGCAACTGAGCTCTTAAAATTCCAGGGAGATATCTGACAAAGGCTAGTAGTCTACCTCAAATATTCTTTGATGCTCAAAGCCACAATAAATCTATTAACCTGATACAGAACTGAAAGCTGGAATTGTGTAATTGTTCTTTAAATGGCAGCTGTTATGCTCTGCATACAAAAGTTGAATTTGTCGGGGGTAATCACACAGGAATAACTTGTATTTCATATGTATTAAACATGCTGAAGCTAGTGCCACCTTCTAGACGAATAGTAACCTGTGATTGTCACTCTAGGACCTCACTTTTCAAAATGGGCAAGACTTGTTTACTGGACACACTTTTGAAATATGTTAATTGCTTTCTATTTTGGCAGCTACCCAACTGAAATTTATGAAAGGAAATCTAGTTTTTGTGAATATGCTGAATAACTTTCATGTATGCCCCCTACTCTAAATATCCTCCCCCCAGATATTTAACAGAAGAATGGGGACATTGAGTGCCTGTTTTCCATTTGCATTGCTTTAAATTACACTACAGCATCTTAGGCAGTGTCACTTATGTAAAGATTGCTGAGATTATTGGGGACCTAATATTTAGCAAAGGCCTCAGGATTCTAGCCATGGACAAGCTTTTTCAAGAGTTCTGGAGAAATAATTTTAAATGATATAAAGAGGATGTTGGGTTTCTAAGTCAATTAGTGGGCTCGAGTAACAGATTTGAGGTATTTTAAAGTAGGTTATCCACTTCCATTTTTGGCTAAATATACAAAATGAAAACTAGAAAATTTTTGGTCCTATGTTTGAGACTTCCTTTCTGTGTTCAGCCTGTGAACAATTCACATAAATCAATATCAGAGCTTCAGTGAAGAAATTAACTGTTCTGGAGAAACTATCTAAAAAGAAAAGGTTGCTTGACCCATATGCATAAGACATTAGTTCTTCTGTGGAAATTGAAACTTAATACTATTGGGTTTGATTCTACAGACCTGAAAGCAAAATCATACTAAACATACTAAATAAGATGTGGCACTGTAGAATTGTTAGTATAATTAATTTTTGAGGTAAGTCTCATTTTTTATTCTTTTTTATGGTTTATTCAAAGTTCAAAGTGCTAAAGTAATGATTGAAATTGAGTTAAATTGTGCTGGAATATTCATACCTAAAATTCAGTTTTTAAAAAATGGAACACAATGAATAAATGGAAAATATAGGCAGGGCATTCATTCATATCTGTTCTGAATTACTTAAGATACTCTTTAAAAGAAATCTGCCCATTTGTTATAGTTGTATTGTTGCAAAAAGTACCCTTTGTGTGTCTTTTCCAATCCTTTCCCTTTCTCTTCATTGCCTAACTAAAATATTTTACACTTCATACTTCAGAATTTGTTGTTCAGTTGTGTCCTCTAAACTGATCAATACAATACAGACTGTGAAGATTAATATGGTTTGTACAAATTCCCCAAATAGGTGTCATAGCCATACTGGTTGGGGTTCATGTATATAGTATGTTTAAGACAGGCTGGTATAGTTCCAAAATCTTCACTGAAAAGTGGCTAGTAGCTCCATTAATTTAGATCCAAACAGCTGTAATTTTATAGTAGATAAAGGAGACTTTTAATTTTTTGTATATTCATTGCAGGAAGACATAGAAATATATCTGTACCTTTTTAGCTAGATTGCTATAATGCCTGCAGGTAATTATTTTAATGTTAAATTCCCAAAAAACTAATATTTTGAGAAAATGGCATACAGACTAAGCTCTGTATTATTTTGATTACATAAATTCAGCATTGCAAGAAATGTCTGACATGACCTCTTTTACTTAGAATTATAAGTACAATCTTATATATTTATTAAAGGTTTACCATTATTTAAAACAGTAGATAGGAATATATTGGGTAATCTATCTGAATAAAATTTGGATTTCAAGAATAAATTAAGCAACATCTTAAAATGTCCTTATCAAGAGGAAATTGTTTGCTTGATTATCCTTTTTATGCAAAGTAATACATTGATTTCAGTTGTACATCCTCTCCCCCCACCCCCAACAGTTACTGGAACTGTTTTAAAGACAATCTTAGAACATCCTAACAATCTAGTGATTGAACTGTATTCTGTTGTACTCAGGATCACCTTTAAGAAACATATGCTTTTTAAAAAAGGGCTGAGCTTTCTGTAACTAATCAAGAAAAAGAACTTGGGCCTAATGGATAGCTTCATAAAGATGTCAAATGATAGTTCCTCAGTGGAGAAAAAAGCACATTTCATGCTAGGGATCATTAAAAGAGGGACTGAAAATAAATCTGGCAATAATGCATACTGTAAAATCCTTTCACAAATGCTATGGTTATATCTGCATCTGAAATACTGTAGATGATGGCTATCCAATCTTTTGGTCTGCTTGGGCCTTATTGTTTTGGGCCACGTATAAAATATATACTTTATGTATATAAATCATGTAATAAAGTTAAAAGGCCACATTACTACCTATCTAGGGCCCAAGGGCTGTGGATTGGACATGCCTGCTATGGATGGTTCTGCTCACATTTGATTTTTTCAAAATGTGACAAGATCTGCTGGGAAAAATGTGCAGAAGACAACCAAAATTAACGGGCTCAAACACGTTCCTTACATGCAAATATTAGAACATTGGAAAATTTTAGCTTAGGAAGAAAGGGGAATGATTGAGGTGAACAAGATCATTCATGGCGGGGAGAATTGTTTTCTCTTTTTTGTCAAGTCACTAAAACCAAGAGTCATTCTTTGAAGTAACTGAAAGAAAATTTAGAACAAATAAAAGAAACCAATTCATCTAAACAAATAATTCACCTCAGGCATTTATTACTACCAGAAACAGACTAAATTGGATTAATGATTTTAAAGAGGGGTTGGATATATTCATGGAGGACAAATCTCTCAAGTGCTATCAATTTTGAAAGCTCAAATGTTCCCTCTGATCAGCGTATCTTCAAGGAGGAACCAAAGCAGGAGAGAGATACTTATTTTCTGCTCAAAAGTACTTTAGAAGTATCACATGCTGGACTAAGATGGGCCTTGGTCTGAACCAGCAGAATATTCTCATGGTTCTATGTAAGTGAAGGATCAAAAGATAAAAATCCACTTTGCGTCCAAGCTAATTCCTAATCATTTCATGAATTTAGCCAAATCAGAACACTGTAGTTTAGGGAGTTATCATACAGACTGTTATTCCAGTGAAGGATTATTATTATTTATTTCCCAGGCTAGCCTAGAACCCTGAAGCCTCTTGGTGTTTTCTCACTCATGTATTGTCTAGGTTCAATTCTAATTTGTTTGAGATCAGCTAAGATTGACTAGATTCAATTATAACTTGTGTGAGATCAGCTAAGGTTGACTAGATGTTTCCCTCTGTGGAGGCTGAATGTTGCTTATCAATGTCTTTATTCACCACTGTTACATTTGGCTGCACATAGCTGATCTCATATGTAACCTTTCTACCTGTTTATCTCAGGTGGACAGCAGGTGCATTGGAGGTTCCTAAGTGATTTTGTCTGCTCATCTGGCCCAATTTTTAAAAATAAGATATATAGAAAAAATATCTAAGGGACCTAATCAAAACATCTAATTAAACAGCCATATGTCGCTTGAACCATTGGTGTTCAAAGGAATACATTTGCATTCTATTAAATACCAGCTTTATTTGAATTGCAATATTTGTTATCAACCAGTTTTATTAAGCATGTATGATTACTGTAACATTACAAATGTGGAATCTCTTAGAAAAGTTCTAATTATTCCAGATTAGAATGCTGGTGCCAACATTAATAATAACTAGTTCATCAGTCTGAATTTACATACCAGTAAACTAAAATTGGGTTCATAGTGATAATGAAATCCTGCTCATCATAAAAGCAGCCATTCTCCCTTCAATGAATCATAGGTGGATGGATGTTCATTGCTTAATAACTTGTAAATTATGTCTGGTGGATGTTTGAGTTACATACTAGAACAGGGGTATCAAACTGGTGGCCCACGGGCTGGATGTGTCACACATAGGCCACACCCACCCCAGCTCCATAAAGAGAAAAAATGTTGCAAAATGTCACCACGAGTTTGATACCTGTGTACTAGAAATGTGTTTGTGTATTTGCTTTGTGATGTCATCAGTTTGCAATCCTGTTGAGTGAAAAACATGCAGGAATGAATAAGAGATGAGACTGATCTCACAAGAAAAATGGGCTACTACAATTATAAAAATGTTGCATTGTTTTTCATTATAAATATACAGTATGCTGCTAAAACACCCTTTCCTCCAAAATATCAATGAGGTTACATAAGTAAAATTTAAAGCTTCACTCAGGCTATAGAATATTTTGGGGGAAATAAAAAAACCTGAACTGAAATATGAGTTTATTTTATATGAAAGAGAAACAGAAAATCCTTCACAAAAGTTTTATGGCACACTGCTGGTAAGAATAACAAAATTCCATTTTTAAAAATTAAATTATTAATGCATATATCAGAAAATAGCTTCATTTTTTTTGGAATGAATCAAATCAACTTGAAAAAATATTATTTGGTTTTCAATGTGTGGAAAGCACAAACTAATTAACTATATGTAAATAAACTTATATGAAATGAATGTAAATTTTAGAAGAATATACTATTTTTGCATGAAATTAAGGAATTTAACAGATGTGCTGATGTCTTATGGAAAATATTATTCAGATGGCTCATACTGTAGTTGTACATTGGTTTGCTTTCTTTACATTCCTCTTACACAGTTTTCATTGAACTTGCACTAAAGGTAGAACTGTTGTTGCTTGGTAGAATTTGCCTTAAGGCTACATGCCTCTAAATGACAGCATGCCAGCATGCTACATGTTCTAACTTAATTTAATCTGTCATCCTTCAATTTGAACTTTCCACAATGTGGATCTAGAACAGTTAACTAATAGAAACATCATACTTTGCTTGGGGCCCTTTTATAAACCAAAATATCCTTTCATTCATTGGGAATGTTCCTCAGTAGAAAGCAACAATACTTTTTTTAAAAAAATCTTTTTTTAACCTTCAAAGTTACTGATAACAAAGGTGGAAGGAAGCAAACTTTTTGTCATTTTGGTTATGTTCAGTGCTCGAGCAAGCAAACATGCTGTAAAGCCTAGTTTTAAAAAATTAAATCAATCTACTTTTCACTCCACTCTGCTTTGTGCTTCATGTGTTACAGGAAATCAGATTAAACAATACTGTCATTCCCCAAACTTCATCTTCTGCAAGATATGAACTTCTTAATCTTCTGCAAGTGGTGATGCTATGGTTCCCAAAAATCTTCAGCTGTATGTTAGCTGGAGAATTGTAGGTGTTGAATTCCTAATACATCTAAAGGAGATGAGGGTGCACTAGAATTATATCAGTCCACACTAGAAAAAGTTGCAAAGTGTAGCTTTTAGATCAGGGGTATCAAACTTACGTAGTCATGGTGGTGTCACATGACGTATCAGGACTTTTCCTCCCTTCGCTAAACTGGGCATGGGTGTGGCCAGCACATGATCCATCCGGCCCATGGGCCAGGAGTTTGACAGCCCTGATATAGATGATTGTAGCAATTCTTGTTAAAAACAAACACATGAGCAAATACACCAAATATCCAAAATAAAAATAATACTCAAATCAATGCTAAAGAAAAAAATTCCTTCCTAATGATTATTTCTGCATAAGTGAGAGGATTGAGCATGTTCATTCTATTTTCCTAATTTGCTAGATAGGTTAAGCAAAATAGTAAAGCCAAATAGACTAAAAGTAGTTCCTATCAAGAGGATAGGAGACTTCATTCCTTAGGTAAGCATATTTATTTATTTATTTTTAAATCCTACATGAGCATATATCTTGATTTATGCTCATTTCCACATCAAGGATGCTGAAAAAAACTGCTCACCCTTCTAATCTAAACCAAGGTATTCATTCCTGCTGTTACTGTTGGAGAATTTTGCTTAACTATTTCCCTTCTCCCCAAATAAATTGCTGTTCAACTTTTGCTGTTCAACTGAAGGCAAAAAAATGCAATTTAAAAATAGTGAGGCAACATCAAAACAGTTGCTAAAGTAGTTCTTATTTTGTAGAAGCAGTTAATAATTAAATAAGAAAAAAATGTAGTTCTGAATAAATCAGTTAGGAAATCAATCCAAAGAATTGAGGGGATTTGGGATCTAGTAGTCTCAACATTACTTCCAGAATTCTCCATTTCAGTCTATACTAGCAGAGTTGCCACCTGTAACATGTCGTGTTCTTGAACATTTCCACCATTAGGGTTTTCAGGGCTAATCTTCTGTCCTTCCATGATAGCATCTTTCTATTAGGGGTGATGCAGTAGCTCTTCCAATTTGTCCAAAGGAACCTCACTTGGGTTCAATTTCCTGGATTTGAGATTAATCTCAACATCCTGAAACAAATAATGCAACCATTATGCTGGGCAAAAACTTCAGAACATCATAAAAATATTAATGTATTTTTGTTGCATTATATTCAAGTAGAAAATCTATCCCGTTTTACCAGGGCGTATGTCCTACTGAACACATTGTAGTTTACTTCTCAATACACACAGAGCTTTAAAATATGAAAATAAGTCATTAAACAAATAGCAGATTTAAGAGAGAACAAAATTAATGCTGCCTTAGTATGTTTAGAAAAGAGACATTTCAGCACGTGCAACTTTTAATCTTGCATGAGGATCCAAATATACCAAAATGATAGCTTCCTAAGAAACACTAAATAGCACAAGTCCTGCACTCTTCTGCACTGAGCTATACACTCTGGTTGTAAGCAAGAAAACCAGGAAGAAAAATAATACATAAGTTGTTTTCCAGCTTTTTTTTCTATGAAATAACAGCACCTCACCATATTTTTCTATCATGCAACTGGACAACATATCTGCACTGAAATAAACTGCAAGCAGCCATTTATAGTTACTCTATTTTTAACAAAAAGTGAAGATTAGAAATATCAATGATCAATTAAAGTATCTGTAACTAATCATTTTTTGTTTCAATTTTGGGGTATCTGTGTACTATACACTTAAAAATGCAGAGGGTAAGATGCAGACTTTTATTTTGTAAAAAAAATTGTCATGTTTATCAAATTTGTTAATATTCCTCTTGACTGACAAATAAAATATTTTTTTAAATTCTGTTTTATTCCAATAATCTGTCTATGGACTCAATAATGAATTGTTCAGAAATGAATACCTGTTTTAAAATGTGTGGACTTTTCTTTATTTAAAAAATATCCACAAGTACACTTTGGAAGTGAACTCAGGGAAATCATATTGGAACTTATATTTCAATATTGAAAATGAAGACAATTTTTGAACTTCTCTGGTAATTTGAAAGTATTATAAAAATGTATAGCTTTTTTTCAAATGTCTTTAAAATAACAAAGTTGAAATAACTGTTCTGCTTATTTTCTCCTTTAGTGTCTGACAATATTGTATTGGGATGATAGAAAATGTTATTTTTTGGTTGCACATAAGGGAAAATACTATAAGGCAAGCCTTTAATAATGCATATAGCTAAGGAGCTATATGATCTGTCAGATCTCAGATCTTCACATTTTAATTGAAAAAAAATCCTGCATTTTTAATTTATTTCTGTTTTTATAAAATGAACTTGGGTTTGGGTCTTCTGGTGGTGCTTCCATTGAAGATGGATCGGACCCCGTGATTGTGCGCGGCTTCAATTTGTACTGTACCTGTTGGAGGGTCCCAAAGCCACCCTGTAGGGGAAATAGGGGGAGACTGCCTGCCAGGTTGAGGGGAGCTGTATCTCCCCTCCCTGGCTAGGAACACTCCCTCTGAAGATAGGCTGTAGCGGTGGTCTAAAATGGCCACCCTGAAGACAGAAACCTAACTGGGAAACAAGGTTGTACTAGAGCAGTGAAGTTGTGAACTGTGTGTGTATCAGGCAAAATATCTGGACATTAAAAGGTAACTCTGGAATTAAAGGAAAGAATTTTTGTTAAACATTGCAGAAGTGGCGACCTGAGAGAAAGAGAGGGGGGAAAATTGGAAACTTAAGAAATTGGACTTTGGACTTTGAAAAGAATTAAATTGGATGAAGAAAAATTTAGAGGAAAACGTTTGACTATAACAAATTTGGAAACTGAATTGGATTATTATATGGATTTCAGAGCTAAATGGGCATTGATCAAATGCTGGAATTGTTAAAAAGGAATAATAGCTAATAATTGGGAATTAGCAAAATTAATAAAAGCTTACAAAAGGGATAAAAGGTGGAAAGTGGAAATTGAATTAAGAGCGCCACCTAATGGTAAAGGAAAAAAATTAGTGACCTTTTTTGAAAAGTGTTTGGTCCACTTAAAATTGGAAAGTGAAATGAAATAAGAGGAATTCTATTACAACAAAATAAAAACCTGAAAAATGGAATATTAAAACATTATAGTAAAGTGATACGTGAAGATTGGGATTGATTGTTGGCTTTGAAAAGGAGTTTGAAAAGAAGTAAATGAAACTTGGAAATAAAGACTTATAGACATTGACTTCTAACATTAAATATAAAAGATGCTGGTTGAAATAAATTACTGGACAATCGGATTGGATACAAATACTAAAGAAGGAAAAGAAGAAGTGCACAAAATGAATGGAATATATATGGAAATAAGTTTAGAAGTACAAAGCATGAAAGAAATGGTGGAAGAAAGCTCAGAAGTGTGGAGTACTACACTAGAAAAATTAAGACATGGTGATGCAAACCAAAGAAGAACACAGAGGAAGAGGAGTGAAGCAAAGAAGAAATCAGCTTTAAAGAACAAGTGAAACAACAAACATTAAAACAGGATAAAAAAAGAGTTAATATTTAATATTCAAGATTTGATGTTATGAACAAAGGGGGAATTGTTTGGAAGGTTAAACAAAGGAAGAGGAAACAACAGAGGAGGGAATTACAAAGATCAAAAGAGGGAGGGGGATAAAATAAATAATTGGAGTAAAGAAATTGAGGGGAAAAAGGGGAAATTAAGAGAAAGGACCAAAAAATGATAGAAAATAGAAAGCAAGCTAAAATGAGAAGAAATTACATAGCAAGGAAAGTGAGAGACGACGGGTAGAAGATGATTAAGAAAAGTGATTCTGCATTAAAATGTATTGTGGTATTTAAGAATATAGATATAAAAATGGAAAAGACTGGAATTGGCATTTTATTAAGAATTAATGTTAAATTAGATATAAATTTAACTGAAATAGATATGGAAATAAGAATTTATCATAAGAATACTAATTAACATTTAACAATGTGATGAATAAAGTAAAAATGGAGTATGAGAATTGAAATGGAAAGATTTTAAATTATTTGAATGGATTAAAATGGGAAAAATAAATTTGTTATTTTTTGTTTTTTGAATAAATATGTATCTAGAATGTAATATTGTTACTAATGTAGAATGTAATTAAAAATGACAATATTGTTATACAGTTTTATAATGAATTAAAGGGAGTAAAATGAGAAAAATGTGTAAGGTAAAGGGGTGGCAAGCTTGAATTGACAATGAAAGAGGATAACTTGGATAATAAGAATTAGGATGAACTTTAATGAATGATGAATGGAATAATAGTATGTGATAAAATTTGCAAATGTGATGGATATAAGAAAATGTGTGTAATGAGTATAGAAATTGAATAAGAATTTAGATAATATTGTAAAATAAGGCATGAGAATAATTAAAGAAAAATGAAATAAGCTACAATATGAAATGAAATTGGATAAAATGAGTGTAATGAATATAACAATGCATGGGAATTTTTAAAGAAAAATGGAATAAGTAATAATAATTTCACCTATATGAAATTGGATATGAAAGCTGAGTATGCAGTCACAGTCATGTTTGTACTGAAATGTAAAAACCTGGAACCACATTGTTCACCTAAAAAGATGTTTTTTAATATATAAAAATCAAAAATGTATTACAAAACAACAGAAAGAAAAAAGAATGAACTCGGATTCTACAGGAAATCAGAGATGCTCTGAACTTAAAGCCACAGCAAACCTTGATTGACATGCCATATATATTTGCAAATAAGCCCATCCTTGAAAAAGCCAACCCTCAAATTTTTAATCACAATACCATGAAAAATTGGTATTGATAAGATAAGCCTTGGGTTTTTTAAATATATTCTGAAGTACTTCATTTGTTTTTATATTTTGAATGAATAAATGTTTTACAGAACTGATTCTGCTTTAAACTTTCCTAATTAGCTTATCCCCTACATGGTGCATTTTTCAACAGCTCCCATATTCATGTGCTGTCCCACAGACCTTCACTAACGCAAATCCTAACTGCAAAACTGGCCAGGCATAAGGAATGGAATTTCCAGGAATTGAAATTGCCTTGCCTGACACAGAATGATTCAAAAACTGGATGCTCTCTTTTTATCCCTAAACGTCATTATAACATGATATAGGATGTGGTGTGACATGATAAATATATTTAATATACAATATAGTATACATATTGTATACTATTAATATACAATATAGTATAACATACAATATAGTATAATAAGGTGCAGTGGCCTTGTTAAAGCCCCTGTCACACAGCACCAATGGATGGAAAGAGGATGTAAAACGGAGAGAAACACTTGCCATCCGTTGGTTAACGGATGCATCCGTTCTGGTCACTCACTACGCCTTGTTCATACTCTCTATCCGTCACGAGCATCCCGTCTATTACATTTATCCGCTGTCAAAAAGTTTGAGCTGCCAAAACTTTTTTTGAGCCAGAAGTGTATCCAACGTGTCTCGTTCTGCATCCGCGAACGCATACGGGGGACATCATTAGACTCATCGTCGTCATCCTCGTTACCATCCGGTATATCCGCTAGGCATATACGTTGCGCCTGCAGGCCCGCAACTGCGGCATCCACCTTCACAGCGGAAAACGGACACAATGGGAGGGAAGGAACGGACGCGGAATTGGACGCGCAGTGTTAGTACGACGGACGGAGAAAGGATGAAAGCGGATGCAGCTCGCATAGAATAGCATTAAAATCGAAAAAACGTTCGTATAGGGGAGCATATCTCGATATTTAGGGATGTCTGCAGGATGCCTAGCAGGATGCAAAAGGACACAGAGGGGAAAAGCTATATTTCCTATAAAAGGGTGGCAGGAAACTCAACCTGGATATCTCACTTTCAGTCAGCAGCCCTGCTGTGCAGACCTCTTCAGACCTCTCCCCTGCATCCTTGCTCTTCACAGCATCCACTCATCTCCAACCATGGATTCGTCACAGCGACACCTCTTTTGGTAGCGCCACCAATCCGTTCTTACAACAGTGCAAAGCGATCTACCAGGCTCATTGACACCTGCTTCTCCGTGAAGAAAAGGGAGGCGGCCCAAGAAGTGGTGTGGGGGCCGAAGATGGAATTGCCGGAGAAGGGCCGAGATACGCGACTGTATAACCAGCTGATGGTGGAGCTGAGCAAAGAAGACCTCGTGCAGTCCAGAATATTCATGAGGATGCTGGCAGCCATCTTATTGACGAAGTTGTGGAGCCGGCTGAGACCCAGTGTTCACCAAGCAGAGCCCGAACTTCGGCCTCAGCCTGGACCCTGGAGACTCAAGGGTGGCACTGACTCTGCGCCACCTGGCCCTCCGGAACCCACGTAAAGGGCCATGCAGTACGGCTGGAGGGTGCACACAACACCATCAGTATTTGGTCAGAGAGTGGTGCAAGGCCATTCGATCGAAGAATACCTTGGAATAAGCTCCTCCAGTGGCCCCTGCACTGTAAGAAGGCTTGGAAGAAAGTTGCAAGCAGTGGTATCAAAATGTGGAACTTCCCACACGCAGTTGGAGCCATGAAGATGGCAAGCAGTGGCTCAAACTCCACGCCAACTCAGGGGTCCACTTATCACACGACTACAAGGCGTTCTTTCAGCATCCTCCTATTGCGCCAATGGTCGATGCTCACTAACAAGTTCATGTACATCGATGCTCAGGCATACGGGTCATTTTCAGATGCCAGGTATACAATCGCCGTATGTCACCTCAAGGAGGGTGCTGGAACGCACCTCATCATGGGGCTTCCCAGATGCCAGACTCAACCTGCCGAAACGACCACAAGATGTGCCTAACTTTTCATCGTGGGGATGAAATCGCCTTCTCCTCTGCAAACCTACTCATGAAGCCCTACACTTCAGACGCTCACCCGGAAGAGAGTGGATCTTCACTACCAGGCTGTCCAGGGCAAGGCGGGTGGTGGAGATACGCCAATTGGCAATCCTAGGCAACAGGTTCAGGTACCTCTCACCAACCGAAGCAGCATCGGCCACAGACGTGAGAACATCGTGTGAAGGCTTGCTGCGATCCTGGCACAGCATGTCATGCGCACGTCACTACCGCAGGTGGTTGCAGAACAGGCTCGTGGACCTTCCCAAGGCATGGGGACGGAGCCTGGTGAAGATGGAGGCAAGGGCGAAACCTGATGGTAGACCTGTGGATGTGGCAAGGCCCCCAACAGAGCTTCACATGAAGGGAAGAGCCGCAACACTCTCTGAAACACTTGGTGAAACTCCCAGCTGGAGCAGTTTTGGAGTGGCAGACAAGGATGGTAGTATCTTAATGGATGCTTCTTGAGCGTTGTCCTCATCACACTGATGAGATTGTGCCCCCTGGTTGTTGAGTGGCCCTACAATGAACAGGGCATTTAATAAAGAGTTGTGATATTATGTTGAAATGTGTGGATGATATGATTTACATTGTACTGATAATAAGGCCATAGGGTTGTGGCACCTGAGGTGGACCATACTAGTCCCACTATGTTTTGACTGGAGGCTTGATCTATCCACAGCTATTACTCAGACCACAGGTTCCTGCCATTCCCACAGCTATTACCATCCCACAGGTATCCCTGCCATTCCCACAGGTATCTCTGCCCATCCCCAGCTATTACCATCCCACAGGTATTATCCTGCCCATAACGCCACTGCTATCCTTACCCATTCCCACAAGCATGAAGGCTTAAACCATGTTCTAAGAAGTTTCAAACCAAGACTTTATTATCGAAGAACTGAACCAAGTGGTGTGAAGCAAAGATAAACTTTATTAATAATAAACTAGTAAAAGAAAATTGACCAAGTGTCCCAAGCAAAAGTAAAGTCAACGAGGTAGCAACCCAGCTTCTGCACTCTTCTCAGTCACGTCTGGAGGTGTTGGCCCATAGTCTCAGGGGTGAAGGGTCCAGGTGCTCGGTGGAGATGGCTGCTGCTGGAGTGCTGGTCATGAGGCGCCATTGGGTGCCTGGCCGAGAGACAACAGGGGATGGTGTGTGGAGGAAGCTCTCAGAGAGCTGGCTCAGTCCTGTGATGTTGAGACCTCCTTCCTCCAGGACATGGGGTGTCAGTCCCAAGACCGACAGATGTTCTGAGGCCTGGGCTTGGCTGTGGGGTGGAGGAGGGAGGAAGTGTCAGTGGGGATGTCTGGTTTCAGGTGAGCGAGTGACGGGTCGTGGCATCCTGTGGCTTGGGTGGCATCTGTGCATGGGTGGCATCTGTGGCCGGTAGATGGCATAGGTGGCCGATGGCACCGGTGGCGTACGATGAACCTGTGCCTGACTGGAATGGCTGCTGGTGCTGCTGGAACTCCTGTGCCATCAGCCTTGGTAGGTGTCCCTGATCTCCAGCAGGAACAGTGTGGCTCTGCCCCTCGGTCTGGCTCTCTGCCTGCTTTCCTGTGGAGGTGGACCTGGGGCTGGATGTGGGTTGGTCTCTGGTGGAAGTGCCCTCTCCTTGCTCCCAGCTACATCAGGCGTCCTCCACGCGCCTCGCCCACGGGGAGTGAGGCTGTCGGGGTTCTCGTCGTGGGACGCTACTAGCAAGTTACCTGCCTGGACACAGATGACTCCTGGCCAGAAGAGGACTGGCCTCTCTGTGGGCTGCTCTGAGAGAGAGGGTTGTCAGAGGGGCTTGCTCCTCTGGCAGCTCTCACCTCCAAGAAGCTGACTTGGGCCATCCGTAGGTCTCGCCAGTCCGTCAGCTTGGACCGTGGCCGGCCAGATTTCTTGAGGTGCGCAGCTTCCCCAATACCAGGTGTGCATTTGTTGCTTCCACCACCCGATGGAGGACCTTCCGAAGTGTAGCCAGGCTCTGCTGCCTTCTCTTTCCAAAGCGCCTGTTCTCGCTGGGTGTCTCGATAGAGGCCTGTGTGTCGCCTTCCGCCAGAAGGTGATTGTTCCTCTCAGCTCAGTCCCAAGCAACCTCATCTCTATCCTCTTTGATGGAGCACTGTCTCCGTCTCCTAATCGCGCGATTGCCTCTTCTATTCTAGGCAGGGCCTTCTGGGCCCATCTCATCAGAGAGGGCTTTCGAGTCCTAGGGGCTGGCTCCACCACACGCACCACCAAGCAGCAGCAGCAACAACAACATAGACACAACAGGGAGGACCAGCAGCACAGGAGCACCGAGCGCAAGGCTAGGACGCGAGGATCAAGCAGCAGCAGAGTAAGCAACCAGCAGGACAAGGAGCACCAGCATGCGGACCAGGAGCAAGCGCCAGCAGAGTAAGCTACAGCAGGAGCACCAACACCAGGAGCAGCACCAGCAGAGTAAGCCAGAGAAGTACAGCAGAGCACCAGGAAGCAGCGCCAGCGAGACGTAAGCCCCAGCAGAAGCCAGCACCAGAGCAGCGCCAGGCAGAGTAAGCACCAGCCAGAAGCCGCCAGCACCTTGAGGCAAGCGCCAAGCATAGTGAAAGCACCAGCAGAAGCCCCAGCACCAGGGCATGCGCGCAGCAGAGTAACGCACCAGCAGAAGCCCCAGCACAACGAGCAGTCGCGCAGCAGAAGCCCCCAGGCCACGCAGAAGAGTAGCCGCGAGCAGCAGAAGCCGCCATGCAGAAGAGAGTCAGGCCCAGGGGTGGGAATGGTGGCCTCTGTCCTTCTTGCCAGGCTGGCAAGCAGAAGGCACAGGGCTTCTCTCGTCTTCCCCTGGTTTGTTGGCCTGCTGGCTGGCCCCTGGCTGGAGATGTGGTTGGCAGGCAGGTCTTTTCCGCTCTGAAATGGTCGACAGTGCTTGCGAGACTGCAATCCTTTTAATAGTCCCCGCGGGGCCTGACGGAATCATCCCTCGCAATGCGCAGTGAACGCTTTGCATCTGCTAGGCATCCGCTAGGCTTCCGCTCTGCATACCCTTCATCTCTAGGCTCCAGCTCTTCATGCGTTCCTTCCACTGCGCAATGGATCCGCTTCGCTGTGTTCCTTCCGGAAGCTCGCGGATGTGCCATTCCGTTTCATCCGCTAGGCTTCCGTGGATGCGTCCGCTTTAACATCCTGGCTATTGTCCCTCTCCCCATATGTTTTCCTTTTCGTTGTTGTCTGCTCTGTCTTTATGCAGAATCTCGGGGCACTTTTGAGAGGGATGAATCCACGGAGGGATACATTTTCTTCGTCCGCTTGGTGTCCTTTTTACATACGTTTTGCATCCGTCGGCCTATGTGGACAGCCCTTAAGACTACTGGGCTTGTCGATTAGATGGCATTTTGAATTTAGGCGTACTGATGAAATGAGGTGGAGTACCTTGTTGCTCGCTCCAGCTTCTACCAACGCTAGTAACTAAAATATGCAGTAGAAAGTAGGTACCATTTTTGGTGGTAAAGTAACTAGTGTTTCACAATCTTTGGCATGATTAGTCATGTCAGCCACAGTGATCGTCGGAAATTGTCTTTGGGATAATGCTTGGTCTCTCAGCTCAGAAAGGATCCAGCACAATCCCCTAGATAGCTGGAGCACAACTGGATCATTAATATTTGTCATTATTATGCATAATAAATGATGTCACATGACGGACATTTTAATAATGTCATATCATAAACTTTTTATATATTACATATAGATTTCATATTCATTTGATCAACTTAAATATAAGTAATAAAAAACCAATCCTTTAACAAAGAATTCGTGGCTTTGTCATGCTGCATACCATATCCTACAACCCTATATATGTTTCTTAGAAATTGGTTCATGACTTAATAACCAACGTAGGTAAAAAGAATTTCAGAATGGATATCAATCTCTTTCAGCAAACATATCAATGGGTCAATTTTCAGAAGAGTATTACAAAGGGAAGCAAAAACTAGCACTCCATGTAGTTTTTGATATGCCATCGCTAAAGGGAGCACTATGTTTTCTTTGCAAGTCCCAGGAACCAATTCAAGTATAGCTAGCACATATCCTTCCTGAAATCCTGCCAAGCTGACTTGACAATATTTCTACTACATGCATCTTCAAAAATACGACATGCATGGCAAGCCAGCAAAATCAGGGAAAAAAATATATCTTAGTGATTCGCGTGTCCTGGGGAATTTTCACTATATTGAGACGTGATTCAATCTAGTCTTTCTTTCTTTGTTAGCTGGATAAAATTAAAACTAATAATGTTAATAAATAAGTAAAAATATTATTTCTGAAGGCTGTAATATATTTAAATTCAAGTAATAATTGTTTAAAATATTAAAATATTATAGTAAATAACATTGCATTTGTCCAGTGTTCAGCGTTTGGAATCTACAAGGATGGTATTGCCTTCACATCATGTACAAGCCATTTTTTGCCTCCTGGGAGAGAAAAGCCCCAATCTCTAAGTTGAATACTGAGCAATAGCAACAGCATTAACTTATATAACCGTTTAGCAATGCTTTACAGCCCTAACGCTGTTTTTACAGAGTCCAGCCTAATTGCTGCAACGAAATTTGGGTCCTCAGTTTTTACCGTAACTTAAGGATAGGAAACTGAGTCAACTTAACGTGACCTTTAATGTAGCAGAACCGAAGTCATGTTGGATGACCCATTGAGATTGAAGTAAGGAAGCTGTGTCTCAAAGTCCAGTAGCTCTGCTAAATAAGAAAGTGTTCCAGTTTGTGCACAAGAGAAAAAAAACAACCACCAAGATGAGGCTAGAAAATGAGTGAATTGGTAATAAAGTGCTGAAGTGTCAGAAAACGTGTACTGCTTTTTGCGTAGATAGGGAGCCAGCATAAATCCTCGAAATATAAGTGTGTCAATTTGAAAAAACAGAACAGAATGTGAGCTCAAGGCCTCGTAGAGGGGGCGGACAGTTGGTATAAAATGGCTTGCTGATTTTTTGCTTCTGTTGTGTCCTTCAATGCCTGAGGGGATCCCCGTCTCTGCAACACGTTAATAAAACTTGTTTGTCCTTGGATCAAGGAACTTTATGGTGGTTTTTTTATCTGCTTCCATCACAGGTTAAGATTTAGCAAAATAGACACAGAATGTAACAAAACTTTTGGGATATCTCCACTCACTGGTTGAATATGTAAGAAATAAGGGGGAAAAAGTGGATAAAGTTTGTTGTTGTTTTCGTTAAAAAAGGGCAGTTCGTTAATATGAAGGACTACAATTTCAGAATTCATCTGAGAAGAGGCAACTGGAGAAGTCAACACATGGATAATCTATTTAGTAGTTACAGAGGTCAAATACTACCTAATAGCTCCGGAACAATAAAACGTGTTAAAGTAAAATAAATACGGACGTGATCTTGTCAGAACCGACAAAGACATTCTTGCGTGACAGAAATAGTAGGAGCATAAAGACACACAGAGTCCTTCCGAGGTATGTTTCGAAAGCCAGAATTCTACGTTTAGGTTGTGCAGAAGAGATATATTACCAAGCCAATATGGTAGGAGTTGTCGAAATGACTCTTCAACTCTTTCAACACTTCTCTTCTAGATTCGCATAAATTATTCCCGCTTTGAAAGGATGACGCGGTCGACTACCAAAACGCCCTCACTAACAGTGAGAGCATGGTAAAAGCAACGCACGCGTACAAGTCAATCTAATAAAGGGTGTCATCTTTTGATTCGGTCGAAGCCATTCTCGGATTCTCTCACTGGAGTGCACATGCCGCCGGGCCGGTTTCATCGAAGCTGGAAACAAATGAGACATAGGAAGTGGGTGGGCTGAGGAACTCCCATGAGGATCATATGGATTCGTTCCTGATGCGGTATTGGATAAAAGCAGCTGCTGTTAGGAGATGCTAGATTGTTTTTTTTTGTGTTTTTTTTGCCCCTGCTCCCCCCACCGGGAGCGGACCCTCATGTCTGTTATTGGGGAAACTGTGAGGCGGCGGAAGGGCTTGGTGGCGGGTTAATGGGGTGGAATCGTTTGTAGTCCAGCAGGAACTCTCGAAACGCGAGGTTGTCGTCTTTCGCTCATATTTTTTCAGAGTTATAACTTTTGGATACGCTTGCTACCTTTCCTAGAACGGCGTCACGTTAACGAGGCAGTTTGTTCACCTGCATCACCTTGTGCGTCTCAGCTTGGGCCCAATCTTGATAGTCGATTGGTTTATAATTTTTATATTAGGTCTGCGTTTTATAATTGCATCCAAGATCCTTGCTGCCACGCCTTCATCAGAAGAGATTGGACTGCCATTTTTTTTTTTTTTTGGGGTTTTTTCCCAGAAAAGAAAAATGCGGTTTTTGGACTAGATGACTATAAAGGCCCTTCCAACTCTGATTTATCTGTTATCTGTTCATCTCTTTCATGCTGCTGATTCTTGGCTGTTCTGCTTTCTCCTATATTGGGCTAAATGGGGCACTTCAGCTCTTCAAATCGTTTCCTGAGAGTGTTCCTGGAAGAGTGCATATATAATGCAAACCTAACTGTATCTTTTGAGTTACCGCTGTTAATAACAAACAATATTTCTCTAGAAATACATTTTGGGGCACTTTTCTCATTGGAGGAAAATTGATATTCTGACTTCATTGTAGAAATAATAGATTCGGATTGTTGTTGCAGCTCTGATAAGGCATAATATAGTTGGAAGGGGACAATGAAGTCTTTAGACCAACTCATGCTCAAGAAAGTCCCTAGTCAAATCCTTATTTCTCTTTTTTAGGGCATATTAAGTTGGATTCTCAGAAATGATATCCTTTGTTCTTTTTGTGGTGAAGGGTTTGTTGTACTTTAGTTGCTGTTTCCGAGCCATCTTAGTTTGGGTAGAAGGCAAGTATTGGACAACCAGAAATATCTGAAGATCATTGGCTTTCAGAAAGAATTGCCTTGGCTTTAAATATTGTGACTTAGATCTTGTCTTATTTTTCTTTTCTTATAGACAGCAGTTCTAGGAGGAAAAGCAGAACCCCAAAAAAGATGGATTGGATGACATTTAACGTTCATATTCGGGAACAGGTATAAATGCAAAGAAAACGCATTGTGCTTCCTCCAGTTGCCTGTATCTGTTTGGCAATGGTCAGAAATGAAGAGCAAAGCCCAAAAGCAATCCTTCAAGGAAGCCCCAGCTAGATTGACTTTCTAAGTTAGCTGTGATCCTGCAGGTGAAAAGTAGCTGTTTGGTTAAAAAAAAGTGAGATCTTATGTAAATGTTAAGTGTTTTATTCAGACTCGTATAGGATTGTTTGGTACTTTTTGATCAACTAAATAAGAGAGCTTTTGTAGAGGAATGCTGAAGGCTGAAAGAAGATCTATCTAGTGTTACGACACCATTTCATTTACAGAGTATAAAGGGAGTAGTTTGAAATGATATGGTTTTGTTTCCATCTCATTTATTACATGTTTCCTGTGAATTTGATTTCAATTAATGGTATAGGAAGCGAAAATACAGCTCGCAAAGCCTCACCATTTTTTGCAGACATGAAAAGAAATGTTTTGTTTTTTAGTAGTGAATAACATTGGATGTTTATTGCTTAGGAGTTTCTGGATACTGGGGGGGTGAGACTGAATCTTGCCCTAATATGATAAGGAAGTCATTATTAGAGTTATTAAGAATCAACTTGAAACTCTCAAAAGATGCCGAAGAGGCAACTTCAGTTTTGAGGCAAGATATTTTTTAATGTCGCATCTCTTGCTCTGGCCGTGTCCTGGTTAGAGGGTGAAGGTTGAAGTTGAAATGATAGTTGTGCAGTCCCCTGATTTATAGGCCCTGGATTCATAAAAATATACAGGGGCAATCAAGTGGTTAGTTCTTTTTACAGGTCTGAAGTATTCATGCGGTGTAAGAAACTCAGGTGGTTTGGTGAGGCCCTCATTTCAGATCTACGCTTACCGTTTTCCATGAACAGTGTTGTACTTTCCAAATTAGTTTCCGTTCTGCAATCTGAGTCAGGAAGAGTGGTTTGGGAGATGTTTACTGCAGTAGCTTGTAAGAGAATAGCTGTTTAAGGTTCTAGTTACAGCCACAGCCTTATGTATTTTAATTAGGAAATTCTTTCCACAGATAACTGTGCTTGCTTATTGACATGTGTATCTATGAACTGCAAAATGCGATGTTATTCTTTGATGTGATCTAGGTTTTGAACTGGAAGAGCAAACAACACACACACACTCCAACTAGTCCTGGACAGATACTTCTAGGAATAAGAGCACAATAGGATGGAAGCTGAACAAAAAATGCGCTTATCTAGGATTTCAAGGACATGTAGAGAGCCTTGGTTTTTTTTTTAAAAAAAAATGGGTTCATCTTGGTTAAAAACTGAGTTTAACAATTTCATTTGTGTAGGCTGATTAGTTTTGGATTAAGAAAAGCAGCTGGGTGGACAGTTTGAAGGGAAGATAGTTTCAGGGAAGGGAGGTTCTACCTGGATTTTCTTAGGCCTGAAATGGTGTAATATATACTGCATTTGGTTTAACCACCTGCACGTCTATTTTTCTTGAATACAGGTAATGCCCTCAATTTACGGTCACAAGAACCTAAACTGTTTGTTACTGAGAACAGTTAAGTGAATTTTGGCCTCGCATTTTATGACCTTCTTGCCACAGTTGTGAAGTGAATCACTGCAATTCTTATTTAGTAAGAAAAAAATGTTTAAGTGAATCTGATTTTTTACTGATTTTGAAATTTATATTAATGCACTAACCATGAATGACTGCAGGTGGCTTGTAAGGAGTAAAAGCAAGATATGAAGAAAGAAATAATAAATAAGAAAATGAATAAAATAACCCCCACCCCCTACCCTGGCGACAACAACTCATTCATGACTGGCCGATTTAACGGGCTCCATCCTGCTCTGTGTTTCCCCAGGCCTGGCTGCAGAGACGAACGTATTTCAGGGCCTTCTGAAAGAGTGGCTAGAATGGGGGCATGTCCAAATCTCCAGCGCCCCAGGGCACGGCGACTGTCATAATAAATATGAGTCAGCTTGCTAAGAATATTCTAGGATTTTGAATCAACGTGATGTCTATGGGGATCTGCAATGGTTGTAAGTGTGTAAAAATGGACAATAAAACTTTTTTCAGTGCCAACTGTAACTTGAAAGTCATCAAAGCAACTGTTGTAAGTCAAGGACGACACGCTTTGCTAAGAGCTTAGGAGAATATTCTGATTCGTGAATTCCATGAAGCACTCAGGTAATAAGAAAACTGCCTTCTGATTCAGTTGTTAGTTACTGGATTGGTTGTTTTATTCTATAGACTTCATGCTAATGGCCAAAGTCATAATAATCTGAGCATTATAACACTTACCGATGACACTTCTTCTATGATTAACTAACATTGATACATAGGCAATGTGCAATGGTGGTAGTACTCTGCGTACATACTTACCAAACCTTTGCGCATTTTAATTGTGCATCTGTGCTTCTAAATGTGACACTAGACTGAGATAAAAGTGGTGTTTATAGACCATAGGTTTCTTCCCACACCACATTAAAGCAACAGTCATTTGATCGATTATATGGAGGATCACGTCAATTCATGATGCTTGTTCATACTATATTACTATGAGTATATTTATATGAGTCTCAGGGTCTCGTAAGGTCGACCTTTCTGCCAGCTACTTCTGACAATAGCAATAATCGACTGGGAGAGGCAAGCTAGATCTTCTAATTTACTTAACGAACTTGTCATCTCACTCAATTAAGATACGCAGCATATATTTGAGCTTACAGCATTGGCCCAGTAGAAAAGGTTTCTTAGCCTAAAGAAGGGTGACTGAGGATATTCAGAATCAGACAACATAATCTTTAGCCATGTAGAACATATAAAGTCTTTGAGGCTCAATTGTGACTATGCGATGGATGTACAAGTCAAGGACTACCTGTAAAAAATATCCACTGATCAGCAGTAAAACTTTCCACTTGCACAGGGGCTCAAAGCTAACTGGAAGAAACAAACAAAACAGTTCTTTAGTTCCTTTTTGAAAACTTAAAAGCTGAAGCATGATTGAATGTCTACAGGTATAAGTGTTGTTCCAGCAAAAAAAAGGAATGGTGTCTGAAACATGCCCTTCAGATGATCCTTTATACATGGGTTCTTATATTTTAGCTTGCTGGGCTTCACTGAATGAAGACAAGTGGTCTGTTGGGTCCACAATATAGAGATAATAGTTTAATGTACAAAAACAAACTTATTTAATATGTTTATTCTCTTTTAAGGGCCACTTACGTGAACATATGGCCCATGGGACATGATGTCAATACACTGATTGTAAGTAATGGCATGGGTCCAGTGTTATCTATATTTTTTTTAGTTTTAGAATGGATAATAGATACAAACGCAGATGAAGGCTTAATGAGTTATAGAAGGTAACGAAAAACTCTCTTGAAATGCCTCAAATGCAAACAAGAACCAGTGCAGTCTCTCAAGCAGTGGATGCTGTTTTGGTATGTGAGTAAATTGTGTGGGTCTCATAATTGGCCCAAGCCCACTCTGTGTTTATTTATTTTTTGTCAATTGCTCCAAGATAATAGGTATAGGAAGTAAAAACATATGTTATGAATACATGGCATACATATAATATACTCTATTTCTGGACCTGTCAATTTTTCACAAATGGCTTTCGAAGGGTCATCCCATGGGATGGCATATATGCTAATAGTTCCAAATGAAAGGGTGATTCAGTGAATGTAAGCAAGTCCTTCCATGTTCAGGTAATATTGTAACAAACTGCATCCAGAAGAAGCTGTGTGAAGGTTCTGTGAGTCAGTGCCATGTGCTGTTTCAGAACAGCTGGTGGACTCCAGGAAGGAATATCACGACACACCACAGGACCAGATAACAGTTCTGCTTTTGGGGAAGCGTGATCACGATCCAGAAGGAATGCAGAGAAATATTTTATACAAAAAGGCGTAGGTGGAGTGGTGGGTGTCGGTCGATCGTGATCGTCTTGGTGGGTTGACGGCGGTTTTGCGTTTTTTTTCTGTGGTAGGGGGTTGTGGTGGGCGGCGTGACTGGTTGTTGGGGGTTTTGTTTTTTGGTGAGCTTTTTGTGGGGGGGGTTGATGTCTTTGGCTTTTTTCCGGACCGCTTGGACGGGCGCAGGTAGTGGTGGTGTTGGTGTTGGCGGTGTTCTTTTGGGCTGGTTGGGGGTTCGTTTGCGTTGGTGTTCTGCGGTGTTGGGCAGGGGCGCTGCGGGGTTCTGGGTGTTGGTTTGTTTGTGGGTGGTGCCGGGTTGTGTGGTTGTTGTGGTGTCGGTGCGTTGTGTGGTTTGGTGGGTCATGCGTTATGGGCTGGGGTTGGTGGTGGGTTGGCGTTATTTGTTGTTTTCTGGTTGTATATCTTGTATCTGGTTTTCTTTCTCGGTGATGGCGCTGCGGCTGACCTGTCGGCCTGATTGGGTTTTTGGCCTGGCGCGGCGTTGTTTGGTTTTTTGTTTGTTGGGTTGGGGTGGCTGCGACGTATAGCGGCGGGGGCGAACACGAGCGGCTGAGGGGGTGGCCTGGCGGTTAATCGTGTGACACGGCAGGTGGCATCCCTCCGCGCAGGACGGAGGGGTGTGCGCAGCAGCCTACAGGCGAGTGGACAGGGACAGACCACCACAAGAGGAGCTTTTTGTTTTTGTTTTTGTTTTACGGTTTTTGTGTTGGTTTGGTTGGTGTGTGGTTAGTTGGTGGTGTGGTGGAGGTCGGGGGTCTGTTGGTTTGTTGTTGGTTTTTAGGGTTTTGTTGTGGGGGATGCTTTGTATGTTTTGTTTTTTGTTATTTTTAGTGTTATTTTTTGTTGTTGTCGTTGGGGATGCTTGTTTGTGAAGTTTTGTCGGTGTGGTGGGGTTTTGTAGTGGTGGAGTGGGTTTTTGTATTGTATGTTGTTTGTGTTTGGTTGCGTGTGGGTGAGGGTGTTATGGTGTTTGTTTGGGTTGGTATGACGGGGTTTAAAGATTTGGTTTTATTATAATAGATGTAAATATGAATTATGTGAATTATGAATATGATTGAATTTTAATTGTCGTGTGCATCATTATTATGATAATATTAATGTCCCAGTTGTGCCAACTAAGGAGTGTGGATCGTTTCTGACTGAGAGAGCAAGTATCAAAGACATTTTCTCATGGGCTGAAATGATATATCAAGTGTTGTTGAACACTGTATAAAAAATGGTACTATGTATCTATTTGTAGTGGTAGAAGCTGGGGAGAAAGGGTATCATCATATGCCAGACTAGTTAAACGGCAATCTAATCGACAAGCAGTGCTAGGGCTGTCACTGGCCGACGGATGCAAAAGTTGTAAAAGGGACAAAGCGGACGAGAAAATGTTCCATCGTGTTTACGCCTCTCAAAGTTGCCGATTTGCATAAGCAAGAGCAGACAACAACGAAAAGGAACGGATGGGGGGAGGACATAGCCAGAGTTAAGCGGATCCTCGGGAGCCTAGCGGTGACGGATGACTCCGAAGGGCTTCCGGGGGAACACAGGAAGCGGATGGCAGTGGAAGGATACGGATGAAGAGCGGATGCCTAGCAGATGAGCGGGATGCAAGAGCGGAAAGCCTAGGGAGCCTAAGCAGATGCAAGCGTTCACTGCGCTGCGGGGAGGATGCTCCGTCAGCCCCGCGATATAAAGGAATGCAGCTGGCAGCAGTCACCTCGAGGAAAGACTGCTGCGAACACATCTCAGCAGCAGCAGCCACCACAACGGGGAAAGAAGAGAAGCTGTGCCTTTGTCGCGCCTGGCAAGAAGGACAGGGCACCCTCCACCCTGGGCTGGACTCTGCTTCTCTGGGCTTCTGCTCGGGCTGACTTTCGGTGCGGGGCTTGCTGCTGGCGCGCCGTGGTTGTGGGGTTCTGCTGGTGCTTACTCTGCTGGGCTGCTCTGGGCTGTTGGGCTTCTGCTGAGTGCTACTATGCTGGCGCTGCTCAAGGTGCTGGGGCTTCTGGGGTGGTACTGTGGCGCGCTCCTGGTGCTGGGGCTTCTGCTGGGGCTTACTCTGCTGGGGCTGCTCCTGGTGTGGTACTGTTCTGTCTGGGTTATCTGCTGTGGCTGCCCAGTGGTGCTGGTTGTCTGCTGGTGTTATGCGCTGCCCTGGTCTCGGTGTCCTGCCTGGTGCTTACTGCCTGCTGCTGATACTGGCAGGTCTGGCTGTCGTGCTTGGTAGTCCTGGGTGCTGCTGGTCCTCCTTTTGCTGCAAAGCTGTGTTGATTGCTGCGGCTGCTGTGCTGGGTGTGGAAGAGCCTAGCAACCCGAAGCCTTGATGAGGGCCAGAAGTGCTAGAAGTAGAAGAGGCAATCCGCGCGATAGGGAAGAGGAGACGTGCTCCATCAAAGAGGAACTGAGGATGAGGTGCTTGAATGGTGAGAGAACAAGTACCTTGGCGGAAGGGACACAGGCTCTATGAGACCCAAGCAGAAGCAGGCGGCTTGGGAGAGAAGGCAGAGGCCTGGGCTACACTTCGGAGGTTCTCCCGGGGTGGTGGAAGCCACATGCACACCTTATGGAAGCTGCACCCTCAAGAAATC
Organism: Laticauda laticaudata; assembly: GCA_004320025.1. Taxonomy (NCBI): domain Eukaryota; kingdom Metazoa; phylum Chordata; class Lepidosauria; order Squamata; family Elapidae; genus Laticauda; species Laticauda laticaudata. Next base: position 4,850 of record BHFT01032666.1, on the reverse strand, counting down.
TGGCGCAGGCCACGGTCAAGCTGACGGACTGGAGACCTACGTGATTGGGCCAAGTGCACGCTTCTTGGAAGGTGAGAAAGTCTGCCACTGAGGAAGCCAAGTCCTCTGAAACCTCTCTCTCAGGCAGCCACAGAGAGCATCCTCTTCTGGGGCCAGAGCTCACACTCCTGTGTCCAGGCAGGTAACTGTAGAGCGTGCCCACGACGGAGAACCCCCGGACAGCGTGTCACTCCCCGTGGCGGAGCGCGTGGAGGACCCCTGATGGTAGTGGGAGCAAGGAGAGGGCATTCCAGAGAACAACCCATCATCTCAGCCCCAGGTCCACTCCAAGAAAGCAGGCAGAGAGCAGACGCCGGAGGGGCAGAGCACGACTGTCCTGCTGGAGATCAGGGACACCTACCAAGGCTATTGGCTATAGGAGTTCCAGTCAGCACAGGCAGCCAATTCCAGTCCAGGCACGAGGTTCATCGTACGCCACCAGGTGCATCGATGGCCACCTATGCCATCTACGCCACAGATGCCACCCATCGCCACCAGAGATCCACCGAAGCCACAGATGCCACCGGACGCCTCACATCGTCACGCAAACAGACATCCCACTTGACCTCTTTCTCCTTCCCAATCCCAGCCCAAGCCCGGGGCCTCAGAAGTCTGTCGGGTCTTGGGGACTGACACCCCTTGTCCTGGAGGGAAGGGGTCGTTTCAACATCACAGGACTGAGCCAGCATCTCTGCGAGCTTCCTCACACACCATCCCCTGTTGTCCTCTCCGGAGGCCAGCACCCCAATGGCGCCTCAGACCCAGCACTCCAGAGCAGCCATCTCCACGCACCTTGGACCTTCACTGAGACATGGACACTAGAAGTGGAAACTGAGAAATGCCAAGACTGGTGTGCTACTGTGACTTATTTTGGGTTGGGCACTGGTATTTTCTTTTACAGTTTAGTTATTATAAAGTTATCTTTGCTTCACACCTGGTCAGTTTCTAGTAAATAAAGACATCAAATTGAGTGGAAACTTTTAAGAAATGGCATTTAACCTTTGCATGCTGTGGGATGGCCCCACGCGACATGACAGTAAGGGATGCCGCCAAAGCCAGCGGATACTAGATAGGGATGGGAATAATAAGCTTGTGGGATGGGCAAAGAGACATACATCGATGGGAATGGCAGGGATACCTGTGGGATCGGCCGCTACATCCGCTGTGGGGAATGTGGCCCGTACCTGTGGGTGGGTATAGCTGGTGGGATCTAGCCCCAGTGCAACATAGTGGGGACGTATGGTCCACCTCCGGTGCCACACCTATGGCCTTATTATCAGTAACAATGTACATACATCCATCCACACACATTCTCACATAAATACCACCTTATATTAAATGGCCACTCGTTCATTGTAGGGCATCAAATAACCGCACTCTCATCAGTGTGATGAGACGACTCAGGAAGCATCCATTACAGGCATCCTACCCAACTCCGGTTCTGCACCTCAATGCTCAAGACTCGGGGAGTTGCACCAGTGTTTCCAGGTAGGCTGCGCTGCAAACACTAACCAACATTTATCCATAAACATACAAATGAAACCGGTCTGTTGGGGCAATAGGACCAATCACAGTCGTCTATCAGGTTTCGCCCTTGCCTCATTCACAGGTCCATGTCCATGCTTGGAAGTCCACGAGTCCTGTTCTGCACACTGGGGTAGTGGGATGCAGTAGACATTAGAAGCAGGAATGCGCAAGCTCCACGGATGTTCTCACAGGTCTGTGGGACGATGCTGCTTAAGAAAGGTAGAAAGAAAACGATCACTGGAGACTGTTGGAATGATAATAGAGAGTATATACAGATATAGACTGGACACCGTATGGTTGAAGATCCTCTCTTCACGGGTGAGGCGCGTCTGGAAGTGTAGGGCTTCATGAGGTAGGTTCGAGGGAGAAGGCGTCATCCCCACGAGAAAGTAGGGCCATTCTTGTGTCGTCGTTTCGGTCAGGGGGTCTGGATACGTGGAAGCCCATGATGAGCGGTTGCGTTTCGCAGCCCCTACTTGGTGACTGGCATTGTATACTCTGGGATTTGAAGATGACCCGGTTGCCTGAAGCATCGATGTACATGAACTTGTATGTGACATCGACCATGGGCGAAGAGGAGATGCTGAATGGCCCTTGTAGTCTGTGATAAGTGGAACCTGGGAGCTTGGCTGGAGTTTGAGGGCCACGGTGCTTGCCATCTATGGCTCCAACGGTGTGGGGAAGTTCACTTTTTGATACCACTTGCTCTGCAACTTTTCTTCCAGCCTCTTCAGTGGAGGGGCACTGGAGGGAGCTTAGGGTCAGGTATCTTCGATGAATGGCCTGCACACTTCTCTGACCACAATACTGATGGTGTTGTGTGGCACCCTCCAGCCGTACTGGCAGCTCCTTTACGTGTGTTCCGGAGGCCAGGCTGCGCAGAGTCAGTCCACTTGGAGTCCAGGTCCAGGTGGGCCGAAGTTGGGTGTCTCTGCTTGGTGAACCTGGGTTCAGCCGCTCCACAACTTGCTTCAAAATGGCTGGCAGCATCCTCATGAAATTCTGGAATGTTCAGGAGGGTCTTCTTTGCTCAGCTCCACCATAGCTGTGTATACAGTCCCGTACTCGGCTTCTTCTTCGGCGAATCCATCTTCGGACCACACACTTCTGTGGCCGCTCCTTTTCTTACGTAGAACAGGTGTAAGAGCCTGTAGATCGCTGTTGCACTGTTGTAGATACGATGTGTGGCTACAAAAGGAGTGTGTGACGAGTCCATGGTGGAGGATGCAGTGATGCTGTGGAAGAGCAAGAGCAGATGAAGGTCTGAAGAGGTGCTGCACGCAGCTGAAGGGCTCCGCTGGAACTGAACGTGAGATCCAGGTGATTTCCTTCCACCTTTTTAATAGGAAATATAGGTTTTCCCGTCTTGTGTCCTGTTTAGCGATCCTCTAAGGCAATCCTGCAGACATGCATAAATATCCGAGATATGTCCCCTATACGAACGTTTTTTTCATTTTTCAATGCTTCCTATGGCGAGCTGCATCCGCTTTCCATCCTTTTCTCCTGTCCGGTGCTACTAACATGCGCTCCATTCCGGCGTCCGTTTCGCTTCCGTCCCTTGTGTCGTTTCGCGCTGGAGTGGATGCGAGTTTGCCGCGGATGCGCAACGGATCTGCCAAGCGATAATGCGGATGTGTATACGGATGCCGCGGAATGTCTAGATGGCGGCGTTCCCGTATGCGTTGCGGCATGCAGAACGGAACACGTTGGATTACACTTTCTGCTCAAAAAGTTTTGTGCAGCTCAAAATTTTGAGCGGATGAAATGTCAATAGACGGATGCTGGATGGATAGAGAGTGAAAAACGGACCGTATGGAGTAACAGAACGGATGCATCGCGGTTAACTCAAACGGATGGCAAGTGGTTTCGTCCTCGTTTTACATCCTCTTTCCGATCCATTTGTGCTGTGTGACAGGGGCTTTAACAAGGCCACTGCACCTTATTATACTATTTGTATGTTTATAGGCTATATTGTAATATTAATAGTATACAATATGTATAGCTTATGTATATTAAATATAATTTATGCATTGTACACCCACATCCTGATAATCATGATTATGATGACGTTTAGGGATAAAAAACAGAGCATCCATTTTTTTGAATCATTCTGGCTGTCAGGCAAAGGCATATTTCAAATTCCTGGGGAACTTCCATCTCTTAATGCCTGGCCAGGTTTGGCAGTTAGGATTTGCGGGTATAAGTCGAAGGTCTGGTGGGACAGCACATGAAATATGGGAGCTGTTAGAAAAAATGCACCATGTAGGGGATAAGCTAATTAGGAAAGTTTTACAAGCAGAATTCAGTTCTGTAAAGAACTTTAACTTCATTCAAAATATAAAAACAAATGGAAGTGTACTTCAGAATATATTTAAAAACGCCAAGGGCTATATCTTACAATACCAATTTTTCATGGCTATCGGTGATTAAAAAATTTTGGAGGGTTTTGGGCTGTTTCAGGATGGGTTATTGCAAATATATGGTGGGCACTGTCAGATCCAAGGTTTGCTCTCGGTGGCTTTAATTCAGGACGCACTCTGAGTTTCCTGTAGAGTCCGAGTGTCATCTTTTTTTTCTTTCTGTTGTTTTGTAAATACATTTTTGCATTTTTATTATATATTAAAAAACATCTTTTGTAGGTGAACAATGTTGGTTCAGGGTTTTTAACATTCAGTACAAACATGACTGTTGAATGCATTACTCAGCTTTCATATCCAAGTTTTCATATAGGTGAAAATTCTGTATTTACTTATTACCATTTTTTCTTTAAAAATTCCCCATGCATTGTATTAATTCATTGACACTCATTTTTAGATCAATTTTCATTTCAATTGGGTACTAATTGCTGTATGTTTTCCATGTACTTTATCTCAATGCGTATTTTAACAATATTACTTAAATTCTTATTCAATTTCTAATCTCTTTCCACATTGTTTATATCATCACATTTGCAAATTTTATCAACAATGACTATGTATTCCATTCATCACTTTCATGTAAAGTTCATCCTATTCTATTATCGCAAGTTTATCCTCTTTCAATTTGTCAATCTCAAGGCTTGCCACCCGCGTTTACCTTACACAGTTTGTTCCTCATGTTTACTCTTTAATTCATTATAAAACTCGTAATAACAAAATTGTCATTTTTAATTACATTCTCCATTAGTAGAACAATATTACATTTAGATATCCTAATTTATTCGCAAAAAACAAAAACATAACAAAATGTATATTTTCCGCATTTTAATCATTCAACACATAATTTAAAATCTTTCCATTTCAATT
>BHFT01032665.1:0-13115 GCA_004320025.1 Laticauda laticaudata | reverse complement strand
AAAAGCCAGCAGACTCCTCCAGTAAGTGCCGCACATTCAAAACAGGGGACCTAGTATATGCAAAGAACCTCATGGGGGAAATCATGGTGGATACCAGCAAAAATAACCCAAATAACAGGGCCCTGGTCATACAGGGTAGACACTGAAGATGGGAGGAACTGGAGGAGACACATAGACCAAATCAGATCGAGAACCACACTGAGAAATCATGAGGAAGAAAGGGGAGACCCCTCAACCACAAGTGGAATGGGAGAGGAAGACCCTCCACAAACCTCTAGCAAAACCAACTCAACCAGAGAGAGGGGAGACCCCTCAAACACAAACAGAGGGGGGGGGACCCTCCACAGATAAAAGAATTGCCGCAAAGCTCAAGCAAAAATAACCCAACCAGAGAAGGGGGAGACCCCTCAAACACAAACAGAAGGGGAGGGGGAGACCCTCCACAAATAAAAGAATTGACAAAATAAACCCTAGCAACTACACAACAACCAATACTAACATTAGCCCCGATCGGAAGTCGCAAACACATACCTGAGAGCATAGAAGAAGAAAACAACTTGGGGAGACTGGAGCAGGCTTCGAAGAACCATCAGGAAGCCACTTCTGGTGGGAGCGGCCAAGCCGACTCAACCAGCCAGGAAAGGCCTGGTGGGAGTGGCATGGCCAACTCTACCTTCCAGGAGGCTCCATGGAAAAGGATGGAGAAACAGCAAACCCCATCTGAACAGGTCAGAGGTGAACTCACGACTGAGTTGAGCAGGTCCAGTCAGAACCATAAGAGCCCCACCTACCTACGTGACTACGTAGTATAGGTGGGGCCCGGATTGGTTAGACTGGGCCACATGGGAAGGGGTGTTATACATTTGCATACTTACCTATGATGGGTTGGTCCATGGCGGCAGGAGATTTGAAGAGCCATCATTGGCCATGAGCCATGAGCTACAAAAAAGGTTGCCGCGGTTTCTCCATGTTCAGATCCTAGAAGAAAATAAAGAGAAGAAAAAGTCAACTGGGTCTCGAGTCTCTTTTCCCACGATGCAACACTAAGTTTGCATACTTCCTTTTTAATTGCTTGTTAACTGCTTTTTAGCTGTTAGAAACCTTTGGATCAGCAAATCTGAAAATACTGGATAAGTTTCCTTCAATCTTTAGCAAAAAAAATTTTGATAAAAAGCTTAAGTACTTAATTATTTTTAATAAACATCAAAAGGGTGATTTAAAACTTTGATTCTAGTTACAAATTGAATAGAAGTCCAGTTAACTTTGAAATAAGATTTTTGGATTAATCAAGGAATCCTTCCTTTGGGAAAATGCTTTTGTTTTGAATTCTGTTAAAAGAAAAAAATAATAAGATTGCACAAAACTATGCGTTTAGTGCCCAGTATATTTCAAATAAAGTTCCTTTTCCACAGACATTATTAATTACATTTATGTTGAATTTTCTCTTTCCAACTGTGTTACAAATGATTTTAGATCACTGATTTGAAACTTGTGACCTTCCAGATGTTATTAAGCCATAATTTTGCTGGTCTTAACCAACAGTCATGCCAATTCAGACTGCTGGGAGTTGAAATCTTAGGTAATAAAGAGAGCCATCAATTCCCTACTCCTGTTCTAAATTCTGAGAATGCAGTTTTATGCAGTTGGAATATTGGTCTCTTTTCTCCTTATGCATGGTTTCTGCATGCAAAACATAACTTTTCCAAGTGGGCTAGACCACAGATTTTTTATCTGATTGTAAAATGAAGAGACATAGGAAGGTGAGGAATAGTTGACCTTTGCTTTTGTGTAGGATTTAAGAAAGAAAATGAAATTGAGAAAATTGCCATTGGGAAGCAATGAACAGAAACATCTTTAGAAAAAAGATAGAAATTGAAATGAATTAAGGGATGGATGAAGAGTAAAAGCAACAGGAAGCACATAAAGATTACACTGTTGGAATAAAAGTAGTGGTCAAGCCATGGGAAGAGACAAAACATGGAGGGCATGAGTCATGGAACAAACAAAGAATAAGAGAATGATAATGGAAAATAGGAAAGGGACAACACTAGAGAAGATATAAGATAAGATGAAAGATTTGCATTATGACAGCTGGCAGGACAACAGAGATTCTAACCAGAATTGGCTGCTGCAGAAAAATGGAATTGTTGGTTGACTTCCACTGGTTTCCAGTGGGCAAATTTGGCAGGAGAGCTTTGGAGATTGAATTGATGGTATAGCCATGTGCTTATGAACATACTTCAAGAAAACAGGTGTCTGATATTGTTAGAGTTATATATTCCATTGGAATAATCATAGAATTAAAAAGAGTTGTTTTGTATTTAGAGGACTCAGATTTACTTCTGTGTTATATCCAGATTGTTGAAAAATCTTCTGATCCCTTAAAATGTTGGACTAATTGCTATCATAAATTTTAATTTACATTTTAAATTTATATTCCACCCAGATGGGACAATTTTGAGTGGTTCAGTATCTAAACCAAGAAAACATACAATAATAAATGTAAATATGGAAAAATAACTTAATCATCTTCAAGTATCCTCACCAAAAGCCTAGACAAAGTCATAACCAAAGCTCAACATGGATTTGTCAAAACAGATCATGCCAAAAAAGTCTTATTGCATTCTTTGAAAAGTGACAAAATTAGTGGACCAGAGGAATGTTGTGTGTATAATTTGATAAAATAGACCACAACTTATTACTTGATAAGATAGAAAAATATGGATTAAACAACATCACCCCCAAATGGATTCATAACTGGCTAACCAACCACACTCAATGTGTAGTCCTCAATTGAACTGCATCTACATGGAGGGAAGTATACAGTGGCTCTGCTTTAGGCCCAGTTCTCTTCAACATATTCATCAATAATTTGGATGAAGGGATAGATGGGGAACTCCTCAAATTTTCAGACAATACCAAGCTGGTAGGAATAGCCAACACTCCACAAGATAGGCTAAAGGCTAGGTCACACCGGCCAACGGATGCAAAACGTATGTAAAAAGGACACAGCAGATGAACAAATTTTCCATCCGTTGTTATCCGCTCTCAAAAGTGCCCCAACTTTGCATAAACAGAGCAGACAACAACGGAAAGGAAGGGACGTGGGGAGGATGTAGCAGGGATGTAAAGCGGACGTTTGTAGGNAAAGTGGATGGAAGCGGATGACACATCCGCAGGGCTTCCGGGGGAGAACAGCGAAGTGGACGCATAGCGGAAGGAGCAGATTCAATATTTATAGAAATATTTACAATATTTACATACAAGCCATGCCCAGCCAGTCACATAACCACCAAGCCACACTCACAAATTAGACCACACCCACAGAACCGGTTAGTGGTCCCTGGGATCTAAACTTATGAGTTTAGTGGTCCCTGAGGTCCAAAAGGTTGGCGACCCCTGGACTAGAAGACCTCCAAGGTCCCTTCCAACTCTATTATTCTTTTTTTCTAAATCTCCAAAACACCTCTGAATTTCTCCAAGGCATTCAAAGTTATTTGATTATATTTGATTAGATGCTGCAAATAGATTTAAAATACCCCATTTAAAAGTATGGTTAAATTAAATCTCCTCTGAGATACAAAGCATAACAATTTTTGAAAGTTCATGTGAGCCTAATGAGCTTAATTTTATGAAAAAATTTGGAAATACCTGCAGAGGGGCACAGGTGCAATTATTGGATTCTTTTTACATTGAATAAATGTAAATCAATATCAGATTTCATAGTGGAATAGAAGACTTGAAATATATCTGAAACATTGTTCAGATATAGCTGAGTTTTGAGCAAGCTCTGCAAATAGGAGAGAGATGTAATAGGTCTTTCATGTTATGGCTTCTGCATTTTGAAACATCTAGTCCCTGGCAGTTTGTTCAGTAGCTTTCCTCCTGGCATTTCATGAAACTATTCAAGCAATCCAATTCCATCATGACTAACCAAGAGGAAATTTTTCCGATGGTCATCTTCAAATTTCCATTAACTGTATGCTTTTCTCTTTGCTTCTATTCTCTATTTTTACTTTGTTGCATGTTATCCAGAGACCATAAATATGGATGGATTACAAACATCATTGAATACACACATAAAGGTATAAATAAACCCTCAAAATTAGAGGACCAAAGGCTTCTTAAAAGATGCTAGGCAACAGGAGATATACAAGGAATTGATAATATTTGTCCCTAATGAGAGGGAACCAAACATATCTAATAAGTAAGTCAATTGCAGGGAATGGGTAGATCAAGAATTCTGGATTGAAATCCAAGCAAGCATTTGCTGTCATTAGCTTGTCAAGATCCATATTTGAGCAATTAATCCATCATTAGTAAATGTGCAGGTGGCCAAGCAGACACAAGCATAAAAGAAACTCATTTCTTCTGTTTATATGATTGGTATGCATTTGCAATCAGGCAAATGACAGAACCTATAATAAGCCTACCAACTGTGATGCACGGTTTAATCTTTGTGACTGATTCATCACCTACCTATAAAATAATAAAAAATGCATTTCTTTGATGGAAGTTAAATGGCTGCACTTATGGCTGATTCTTGGCTGCTTTGTTAAAACTGTTTATGTTAGCATTTGTAGAATAGGCAGGGAAACAAAGAAGCCAGCCCATTGCAGGAGGATAAAACTGTATATTTTTTATTTGAGAGGTTCTTCCATTTTTAACTTCCTGTGGGAAGTGTTGAAGCATGAAGGGGGAGAGAAGCCTCTTCAAATATGAAATACTTCACTGTGAGCATTCCAGAATTTATTTTATGAGGTAAAAGAGAGATTCTCATAAATAAGTGCCTGATGAAAACTGCCTTCTTTCCTTCCCTTCTGCTTTGGGCAATTCTCCAAAAAGAATGGAGCAGTCTCAGATCCAGAAATATAAGTGCAAGAGAAATAGTCTGAAATTATAGGCACAAGCACACATTTTGGCAAGGGAAAAATGTATGCTTGCATTTAAAATGACATATTAATAATCTCATTGCCACATGGGTTATTTGTAGCATTGTCCTACCGGTGCCCTGTCTTCTGTGATATTGTACATTGTATGGGAAACTTGCTTCATTTCATAACTTGTGAAAATGAAATTGCAGTGTTCCTTAATCTTTCCCCCAGAGATTTTCTGGTTCTATCTCAAGTCCTAGGGAATTCTCTGTTGTTTTGTGCTCTAGAATGTGACCCAGCTAAGGTTCTCCCACAGATTCTTGTACTCTGGTCTATTATCAGACTCTGGTAGTGGAAACGGACTCTTGTATAAGTCTCTGCACCTGAGCCTCACAGATGCATAAACCAGTGGTAGGAACCACTGGTTCTGTGGACGTGGCTTGGTGGGCATGGTATGGCATGGCTTGATGGGCATGGCTTGGTGGGCATGGCAGGGGAAGGATACTGTAAAATCTCAATTCCCACCCCACTCTTGGGGGAAGGTAACTGCAAAATCTCAATTCCATCCCCACTAATCTGATTTCCAGCTCCATTTTTCCTGTGCAGGGCAACAAAAGAAGGCCCAGCCAATCAGCTGGGTCTCAGGAGGCAGAGAATAGATGGGGCAAGGCTAGTCAGAGATGGTATTTGCTGGTTCTCCGAACTACTCAAAATTTCCATTTCAGAATTGGTCAGAACCTGCTGAATACCACCTCTGGCATAAGCAAATGTCCCACAAAGTCACTGTCTAAGAAAGACTATAAAGTTGAAGTGAAGGCTTAATTTTTCTCCAGACAGAACATTTTTCAGAGTTGTATCTTTGATTTATTTAGTGCCTTCAAGCCAATCATGACTTCTGGCAGTTCCAGTTTGCTTGGCCAGGTTTTCAGAAGGTTTGCCTTCCTCCTAAAGATGAGAGACCATTATAAGCTCAAGGTCACTCAGTTTTATACCTGAAGTGGGACTAGAACTCAGTCTCCCTCAAAGTCTCCCCAAATCTATAGAACCGGTTGTTATGATTCTGCACAGTTTGGAGAACCAGCAAATTGTGTCATTGGCTGACCCTGACCCTCCGTGCCCACCCCACCCCTCCCCTCTCAAGTTCTTATCACTCATGTGCAACACTGTGGGCATGCCTGACATCGCTGACTGTGTTCTTCCCCTCCCAGTCACTCTTTAAGGTATTTTTTTTTCCCTCCCAGTGATCAACTGTTCCTATGATCAACTGTCCCAGGATTCCCCTCACTTACTTACTGCTTTGCCCAGGAGACTTCCCTGAGGCCCAGGAAGGCAAAAAATGGAGGAGGGGCCAGCCCCCCACCCCCTTTTTTTCTTCCTGGCCCCAGTGAAACTTCCTGGAAGTAAAAATGCCCCCCAGGAGGCTTCCCCGAGGCCCAGAAACTCCCAAAAATGGGGAGGCTGCAAAAAAGCCATACCCACCCAGTCACATGACCACACCCACCTAGCCACACATTGCCATGCCCACTTAGCCACACCCACAGAACTGGTTGTTACAAAATTTGAATCCCACCCAGGCTTTAAACATTGTAACTATGATATGCTGTATCTAACTTGGCACTTATTTCTTACTCATAAAATAATATAATGGAATGGTTCAAATAATATCAGAAGAAAAGTGTCTATCCATTCTAGCACTGATTTTCCAAGTGTAGTTCTTTTTAATTTCTAAGGCACCTCCAAGCAAAAAAGGAAACAAGCATTTCTAACAAGAACACTATCTCTAATAATGTCCCTAAACCTATAGCTTCTAGCAAGCTCTCATTATCAACTGTCAGGGACAGCTTTATCTGCCACTAAATATCCCACTTTGCAGCAATCTAGCCAACAGCTATTAAGGTTGTGATGTAATGTTTGGAACTGGCTTTCATAACAGAAAGAGAAAAGGCTACATACAATCACTGGAAACAGTGATTTAACCATCCCATTTAAAGGGCCTGTCACATTGGCCGATGGATGCAAAACGTTTGTAAAAAGGACACAGCAGACGAGAAAATGTTCCATCTCCATCCATTGTTATCCGCTCTCAAAAGTGCCCTGAATTTGCATAAGCAGAGTGGACAACAACGGAAAGGAACGGATGGGGGGAGGACGTAGCCAGGATGGAAAGCGGATGCTCCACGGAAGCCTAGTGGATGGAAGCGAATGGAAGCAGATGGCACATCTGCAGGGCTTCCGGGGGAGCACAGTGAGTGGACGTGGAGCAGAAAGAGCGGATGCAGAGCAGATGAAGCGGATGCAGAGTGGAAGCCTAGCGGATGCCTAGCGGATGCAGAGCGTTCACTGCACATGCGGGGAGGATGCATTGCGTCAGCCCGCGGATATAAAGGGAAGCAGCTCACAAGCAGGTCACCATTCAGAGGAAAGATCTGCTGCCAGACACAGCTCCAGCCAGCAGCCAACACCATGGGGAAGAAGGGAAAGCCTCTGCCATCTGCTGCCAGCCCTGGAAAGAGGACAGGGCCACCATCCCACCCCCTGGCCCTGACTCTGCTTCTGCTGGGGCTTCTGCTGCTTGGCTGACTCTTCTGGTGCTGGAGCTTCTGCTGCACTGCTCGTAGTGCTAGTGCTTCTGCTGGTGCTTACTCTGCTGGTCCTGCTCTGGTCCTGCTGGTCCTGCTGGTGCTCCTGGTCCTGTTGGTGCTGCTGGTGCTCCTTGTCCTGCTGGTGCTGCTGGTGCTCTGGTCCTGCTGGTCCTGCTGGTGCTGCTGGTGCTTACTCTGCTGCTTCTGATCCTGGTCTGCTGGTCCTGCTGGTGTTGCTGGTCCTGCTTTTGCTGCTACTGTTGTTGTTGCTGCTGCTGGTGGTGGTGGTGTGGAGGAGCAGCCTCTACAACCTCGAAGCCGCTCTGATGAGGGCCCAGATGGCCCTGCCAGAGGAGGAAGAGGCATACGTGAGAACGAGAATGGAGAGGAGGCAATACTCCATTGAAGAGGAACATGAGGATGAGGTGCTGGAATGGCTGAGGGAGAATGAAGTATCTATGGCGGAAGGGACACAGGCTCTATCGAGACACCAAAAGGAAGCAGGCTGCTTGGAGAGAGAAGGCGGAGAGCCTGGGCTGACAATTCGGAGGTTCCTCCTCGGGTGGTGGAAGCACATGCACACCTGGTACGGGAAGTGCAGCTCAAAACTTTTTGAGCGGTTTGAAATGTCAGTCGACGGATGCTGGACGGATAGAGAGGGATGAAAAACGGAGGCAGTGAGTACAGAACGGATCCATCGCGTTAACCAATGGATGGCAAGTGTTTCTCTACATTTTACATCCTCTTTCCATCCATTGGTGCTGTGTGACAGGGGCTTAACCACTGTACCAATTCTGGGGATTTATATGAGAATTAGTTGGACTATCCAAATATATCTGTGAATATGATTTTAGTGTTTCAGATCATATTCATCCTTTTAAACTAGATCCATGCACATAAGGTTTGATGTAGTAAACAACAGTAAACAAAAAATAGACTGACCTACTTCTGTTTAAAGACCTGGGAAAGGCATACTGATTTCATGCAGGGACCCAGATCAATCTAAACTAACTCACACTAAATTTGGCATCCAATAGTGGAGTCTTTTTTCAGTTCCTAACTAAATAGGTAAAGATAAAGGACAAAAGACTGTCTCTGGATATGATCTGATGATAACACAAATTAATGTTAGTATATACTAGCTACTTAAACTCTTCTGTGATGACTAGAATTGTTTGAAGATAATGGAAACAGTACTCCAAGGCAGCATCTAACTGACTTTGGCTCTTCTCATAAGCTCAGGATCATATACTTAATTCTGAGTGAAAAAATACTGAGGAATACCAAAGCTATTTTTTAAAAAAAATCTGAATTCAGTCATTAGAAGGAACTTAGAACTTTTAAAAAGTATTTGGATGGGAGAGACAGTATACTGTAGTGGTTAAGGCACCAGACTACAAACCATGAGACTATGAGTTCTGGTCCAGCCTTAGGAACAAAACCAACTGGAACCACTTTCAAAATCTTGCCAAGGAAAATGACTCTTGGCATTTTGACCAGCAGACCTTTTCCTTGGAGTACTCCAATAAAAAGCAATCAGAAAACCTGCACCTTGTGTATGGCATCAATTGGCTTTGGCTCCAGACTCAGACCCAAATTGGGCAAAACATATTAAAGTTTCAGCATGATTTTTCAAAGGAAAAAAAAGTCTAATTATAAACAAAAACATAGTTCAAATGTAATGATACATCATATTTGAGTTTCTTCATTATATATTATTTGTTTATTATTTCAAACATTTTGAAATTAAAAATTTGTTAGAGGTGTTTTTATAAAGTATTAAAATAATTGTCACATGTTTAATATGTAATAATAATGTTAATATTCTTACAAGCAGTAGTTAGCTAACTGCATAGTCACTAATTTATTAAAATATTTAATCTTTCTGTATATAATTATTCATTGCTTACTGCTATGACCAATCTATTTCCTGAAGTACAGTAATCTTAGAAAGAAAAAATCTGTAATCATGTTCAGTCATTGCTATTTTGTCTTGAGATTGGTCAGATAATTTAAATGTCATATGATAAGGATATTTCAAATAGGGGAAGGGAATTCTTAACTATAGTCTCAGCTCCATGAAGAATCTTCTTCTCAAGGATCAATGATATAAACCAGGTAAACCTGATAAAATAAACTTTACAATGTGTGGATATCAAATCCCAGAATGCCCTTGTTTTCTGGAGAACATGCTTGACGTCCATGTCATAAAGTTGTCAAGTTTGGAAAAAATACTGATGAAAACACATACTATATATTTCTGCTCAAACATACCTTTGGCCTCCAAGAAATAGAAATCAAGAAGATATAAAAAAAACTGTGCATGCTCAAGAGATTCTACTTCCCGATGTAGAGAGTGGAGAAATATCTCCATTTCATAGATAAAACCTAAAACAAATTGAAAGGTCAGTGAGAAATAAAATGAAACCATAAAAATGCCTTTTCACATATTGTGAGATAATTAGCCATAAACAGCACCCTCCTTTATGTTTTAGTGGGTGGAAATGTTGGTATCTTATATTGTCGGCTTCCAACAACATCATCTATGTTCTTTGACTTTTAGTAGCAGAAAATCTCTTTCCTGCTGCAGCATCAGGTAGCATTCCTCTCTCAGGTGGAAGGCAGAACCCATACATAGATGCTTTTATGACTAAAATCTTCAAAACACTTCTCAATTTTATCATATTTATTTGAAACACTTGGCAGCACAATGGAGGCAAATAAGAAACCAGGAAAAGATTTATTTCCTGTGCTGTCTAGGTCAGAAAATCTTATTTTATGGCTTGCCTGCAAAACTGCTTACCAACATGCCAAATCTAGATAAATGCTGGGGTCACCAGTGGATTTGCCTGCTGAAGCTAAATTGCTTTAATTTCTCCATTATGTTAGCATTATTACTGAAACAGACCAGGCAATATGCATGCAGAATCTCTCCTAGGCCCTGATATAATAAGCAGAATGGCTGGCACTGAAACATAGCTGCCAGAAAAGGAAGGAAGTCTTTATTACCCCCTTCAGTAATGAAGAGGAATGGCCTGTGTAAGAACTGATTTAAGGAAGGTATATATCTGCCATCTGGAACTCTACAAACTGGTCCTGGGTACAATAAACAGTAAGAAGTACTGATGGGGGAAGTACATATTCTTTGCAGATAATTTTTTTCCCCATTCATAAAAGTGCAATAATGACTATGTTCACAGGCTGCATTTAGAAGATGGAAATGGGGATAGTTGGGCTGAAAAAAATAACTTATAAGTGGTCAAAAAAACCACAAGACAACCCCAACAACAACCCTACCACTGAATCACCAAGAGACCAGTCTGTTTTCTTCCCTCCTGATAGCACTGTAAAATAACAAACAGGCAAGAGCTTTACAGAGGTTGCATATTCTTTCCAGCAATGCTTGGCTGTTTATCACTCTAATTTCTTTTTTTTTTCTTTGTCTCTGTATTTGTCTCTGCTTTCATCTGAAGAGACTGTATTTGTCTCTTTGTCTCTGCTTTCATCTGAAGATAATGGCCTTGACCCAACTTCACTCATGGGCATCTAATAGTGCTGGAGAGATACACTGGTTGGTGCTATACATTCCCATGTGTTTCATCTACAAAATGCATCATTCCAGTTTTGTGAAGCAGAATTCAATGGTGCCATGACGATCAGAATCCATGTACAAAATATGTTTTCAGTTTTAAAAATGTATCAAGTGCAGACAATATGGCCAAAAAGAATTTGCTGGACTCTCCATGAGGCATGACAGTAGCAATTTTCCTCATGTATTTCCTCAAATTTCCTCATTATTTCCTCAAAATAAGTATGTATTGGACAGGACTGAAACTACTGAGTCAGGTAGAGTATTCCAGACATTGACCACTCTATTGCTGAAGTTGTATTTCCTGCAATCAAGTTTGGTGCGATTAACCTTGAGTTTGTATCTATTGTTGCTCTTTGTTGGTTATGGGTTGAAGCTGAAGTAATTCATTGACTGGTATAGGAATTCAATGCATGATTTTATATATACTATACTCTTAGATTGGACCGAAGGAGGCATAGTTTATAGGTTTTCTAGGTCTTAGATTTCGAGTTCTGGTTGCCATAACGTATTCTGCAATTGAGCGTAGAGGATTGAGAAACTCTTCTTGTGAAATATTTCTGGACTTTTTCAATTATGTTTATATCAGATATACATGATATCGGGTTCCAGACTGAGACTGAGTGAGTTCAGAGTATAGGTTGAGAAAAAGTTTTGTATGCTCTAGTTTTTAGTGTAATAGTTACCAAGAGCAAAAAAAGCTAGATGTAGGATTTAGAGTTACCAGCTCTTACATGCCTTTTTTTGGCTATGCAGTGGCTTCTTTGATATGTCAACAGAGGTTGTTTATGATAAACGTCATAAAAAGAGTTGGTCCTAGAACACTGCGTTGGGGAACACCACTGTTGGACAGGTCATAGAAATTTGATAGGAACACTCCCAGTTTTTGGACCATTGTGTCTGTTGAACAGGAATGCTTATATCCAGTTATGCCAGGTGTCCAGAGAATACCGTAAGAATTTGTAAGTTTTATGGTCAGTAGTTTTGTTGTGTACGCTCTGAATCAAGGTTTACAGAAGTGCATGTAGATTGCTCCATTGTCTTTGCCCGTATCAAAGTTGGTAATGAGTCCACATGTTTTTGCAGTGTAAGAGTTGCAGATTACATGATAGTTTTTCCTGAAAACCAAATGTTTATAGTATAAGAGTAGGTTGCTTGTTTTGTCTAAGTGGATTGGTTAATAATATGATTCCATGACTTTACACGGTGGACACAGCATAAGGGATTGTCTGTACTTTTGTACAACTCGGCTGGGGTCTCCCTTTTTGAAGGTGGGTCGATGACTGTGGCTTTGTGACCCCATAGTTTTTTGGCAAGGCTGGTCCTGTAAAGATTTTTCAAAGATTATGCCTCACGAGATTCTCAGTGACTATGGGCAGTGGATTAGCTTTTTAAAGAAAGTAGGCACATATTCCATCCGGTCCATAGAATGAGATAGGTTTTAGATTGCAGAGTGCTTTTCAAACAATATTACTGTAAAATCGAATATGTTATTAGATTCATTGTAGTTGTCTTATGGTTTGACCAGGAAAATACCTGGCATGATCCATTGCTGCTTCCAAAACTGAGTTTCAAAGAATGGTTGTGTAAAGAAGGTTGGCCTTTGATATTGTCATCATTGCAGTCCTTTACTACGATTAGGTCCTTTCAAGGGGGGATGGACTTGAGTCTTTTAGTTTGTTGTTTATCAAAAATTGTAGAAAAGTGGGTAGGAATTGGGTGGCATGGAAGGTTTCTTCTTGTTTAATGTGAATAATTGGGTGCATTATTTTTATCTGCTGGTATAAATTTGTCCGTATTGGGCTTTTGAAGTTGCAACGAGTGGACCAGATTTGTTTTTCACCAAAGTGATTTCTATTTTTGGATTGAAGCTTCCTCTATGTTGTTGGGCTAACTGTGTTTTTTCTTGTTTTGAGTTGTTAATGGTACATATAGTTTGATGACTATTTTGACTTCAAGTAAAATAAACGTTGTAATGGTCTTTCTATAGTATGATCCAGAGTAATTGAAAATTGCCCAATCAAGGGAAGAGCGATCATGTTTATAAGATCATAGTTACCTTTTTGAAAG
>BHFT01032663.1:3833-33440 GCA_004320025.1 Laticauda laticaudata | reverse complement strand
CAGCGAGTATTCCTAAAAGGGGTTTGTGATCGGTAACAAGGGTAAAAGTTCTACCGTAAAGGTATTCATGGAAGCGTTTTACGCAGGATATAGCCACCAATGCCTCTCTGTCCAACTGGCTATAGTTCCATTCAGTTTTTGAAAGGGTCTTTGAGTAGAAGGCAATGGGGACTTCTCTTCCATCTGGCAGGACATGGCTAAGCACAGCTCCGACGCCAAATGGTGATGCATCACAGTGACTGTTAGCGGTAATGTCTCACTGTATTGCATCAATGCCGCATCGTAAGTGATGAAGTCTTTTATCTGCTGGAACGCTGTCTTCTTCAGCTCTTTTATTTAGTTCTGAAAGTCCGTCTTAACCAGGAGCCATGGCAGCTCTTTTTATAGAGAGCTGCTCGTGGCTAGTGTCCAATGACGGCTACTTGTTTTTCCCACCTCTCGAATTGGCCAATCATAACTCTGCTATTATTGGCCAATCGGCATCGAGAAAAGTAGCCAATCAGCATCGGGTATTTGTTGTCCAATAGGTATAGCCTATTAGGAGTATGTTAATATGGAACAGATGGGGTGGAAAAAAATGACTGTCTCAAAATCTCCCTTGAGACTAGAACCCCTGGGTGTCCTCACTTCTATTCCAAGTCAATAGGCAAGTGAAGAATGGTTTTGGTAGGGCATCTTTGCATTTGTA
This sequence comes from Laticauda laticaudata, assembly GCA_004320025.1. NCBI lineage: Eukaryota > Metazoa > Chordata > Lepidosauria > Squamata > Elapidae > Laticauda > Laticauda laticaudata. The sequence continues at coordinate 32,752 of BHFT01032663.1, read as the reverse complement.
CTAATTGAATATAACAAAGACTGATTGCAGGGCACATATGAAGATTTAAATACCTATTTTATTTTTAAGAATACGTGTTAAAATATATGTGTAAAATCTGAGGTTATCCATTCCTGGTTTACTGCAACGAGGGGATTTCCCAAAATTGGCAGTGCATTTTGAAGCAGAAAAACAGACAGAAAAAAAACATATGCCCTACAATACAATGGACTTGATTAAGATAAAACAACCCACCCTGAAACTCTCTCAGCTCTATCTCCAGATTCCTGGACAGCCCATTTGTAATTGCTGACCTCCTTGAAAAAGAAAACTTCTAATAACTTAATAAAGTTTTTGATACCTTATTCCTATTCAACACTATGCAGATTTTGCCAATCAATGAAATATGTAAAATTCTCTTAAATGATGAATAATTTTTGAATCCTGCTTGAATAATTTATAATCCTTTTAGAAAAGATGATGAAAACATATTAAATATAAGCAATTGTAATCAAAATGATGTGGTATTATTTGATTTAATCCATTTATTTGGGGTTTAATAAATGGTGTTAATTTTAGGCAAATTTACTGGGGGGAAATGATATGGGAACAACAAGATTTTGCTTCTGAACTCATGAGAATATGGTGCTTCAAAGCAATCTTTCTGGACTTTCTGTTTCAAGAACAGAAGCATCCTTGGAATAGCCTTTAGCTTTGTCTTTTACTTTCAAAAATTATATATGTGATAAATGGGAGGATGGCTTTTTTTCCATTTAAAACTACATCTCTTCCTTCTTCTTCTGCCCTTTTCTTCTTTTTTTTCTCCTCCATTCTTCTTCTCCTTCTCTTTCCCTTCCTCCCCCTCCCTTCTCCTCCTCAAATGCTTTTTTCCCCTTGAGGAAACAACTGTATTCAGGGCATATCTTTAAAGTACTTTTCAACTGATGGGGCAATGGTAGAAAAAAGACTTTCAAATCTTGCTGGTTGCCCTTAAGGTGTACTTAAGATGTTTATTTGAGAGTCTCTTCTTCTTACAAAGACTGTAACAACTGGGTTAAAATCTGTGTTGTATCTTTTGATATTGATGTAGAAGTTGGAGTCACCCAACTATAGAACTCTGTGACAGTTGTGCAAAAATTCATTTGCACTGCAACCACACTGTGATATAAAGAGAGAAATTCCACACTCTGACAACAATGCTATTCATTGGCATCATAGAAAGCTGAAATATAACATGACTATTGTACATAAACAGTACAGAAGAATATGTTTTCATGCCTAAACTGCCGTACAGTTTTATGCAAAACTAACTCAGTGTAAGTTATTTCTACTGCAGTCCAGGAAATTAAAATGGTCCATATCCTGTTAGCCTTTCTCAACCTGTAGCTTGGAAAGTGTAAATGACCCTGTTTCTTGCTTTTACTTTTAGTTGCTTAATTATCTCAGCTCCTGTTTGTTTTATTTGGTTTTTCTGGATGGTTTTTTCCACTGTTTTTTTAATTGTTTTGATTGTTTTATAAATTGTAAATTGTAAATTGCCTCGAGTCTTCAGTTGGTCTGTTATAGAAATTCAATGAATGAATGAATGAATGAAAAATTGTGAACCAGTAGACTATATAAATAGTTAAATAGATGAGTGGTTTGATTCTGGGTTGACTCTAGCTGGGAATGGCAAGCTACAGAGTCATAAAATCATTTATTTTTATTTTTATTTTATTTTATTTGGTTTGTCAATTGCTTAAAAGATAATAGGTATAAGTAAAAAACATAGTTATGAATACATGGATACATATAAGAAAAATAAAAGAAACAATAGGACAGGGATGGTAGGCACATTGGTGCGCTTATGCACACCCCCTACAAATCTCTTTGGAAAGGAGTGAAGTCAGTAGTAGACAGTCTAAGGTTAAAGTTTTTGGGGTTTGGAAAAGAAACCACAGAGTCAGGTAGTATATTCTAGACATTGACCACTCTGTTGCTGAAGTCATATTTCCTGCAATCAAGTTTGGTGCGAGTTTGTATCTATTGTTTGCTCTTGTATTGTTATGGTTGAAGCTGAAGTATTCATTGACAGGTAGGACATTGCAATGTATGATTTTATGTACTATACTTAGATCGGACTGAAGGCGGTGTAATTCTAGGTTTTCTAGGTCTAGAATTTCAAGTCTGGTGGCATAAGGTATTCTGCAATGAGGAGAGGAGTGGAGAACTCTTTTTGTTTTGTTTTAGGTTAGTGTGTTGTCAGAACACCTCCTTTGTAGCTTATTCAGTCAACCTTGATTTAATACACTCTGCAAACTTTATTTACTGTAGGCCATTTTTTCTCGCTTGGTTATTTGGGTGATTTTTTAAATCCTATTTTTCCTCCAGGAACTCAAGGAAACTTTCACAGTGCTCCCATCTCCCATTGTTCCTCAAAACAACTTTATGAGATAGTTGGGCTGAGAGAAGAACTGATCCAAATTCACTCAGGATACTGCTCTGACTGAGAGATGAATCTGGGTCTCCCCAGTCCTATTTTAACACTTTGATCCCTATGCTATCCTGATATTTTATTATTTGATTTCCTTGTCCCTATGAACCCTACCAAATCAGGACTAAAATGTTTCTGAGATCCAAAAGAAAGCAACTGAAACTATCTCTTGAGGAAATAAGGGCAGAGCCCTACATATCCCTTCATTTCAAAGGCACAACCCATAAATAAGATCTGCAAGAAGCCCCCGACAAATGCATCAGTGGTGGGATTCAATTTTTTTACTACCAGTTCTGTGGGCATGGCTTGGTGAGCATGATGTGGCTTTGTGGGTGTGGCTTGGTAGGCATGGCAGGGGAAGGATACTGTAAAATCTCTATTATCCTGCAGCAGGAAGCTAAATAACAGGGTCCTCCTTCTACTTCATGCAAGTAATCCTAGTTACCAATTGCTCATTCCACAACTGTTCAAACTTGTGGTGCTTTAAAAATTAGATGTATGACCAGTCCTTGAATTTGCTGTGACTACAGATTGTGATCATGTGATCACAATTTCAGGGTTTGGCAACCAGTGTATATGTACAACAGTTATAAATCCCTCAGTCAAATGATTGCATTTGTGACCTTCCTAGGCACTTCTGATGAGCAAAATCACTGGAGAAGCTAGCAGGAAGTGACATGCCATAGCTCTTTGACATTGTGTTTAATGACCAAAGATGATTTGCTTCACAATTGCAGTCAAAACTGATGTCAGGCATAGGCAGGCATATTCAGGTAACATTTATCTTTATGACCGCATTGTTTAGGGATAATGTTGCTAGTCCCAATTACAGTTGGTAAGAGCAGACAACCTTTAAGACAGTATAATGCTTTATTTATTTTTTATTCATTTATTTATTATTTATTTATTTTGCCAAGTGATTGTTAGATAACAGGTATAAGTATAAACATGGTTATGAATACATGAAATGGATATGAATAAGAAAAAAAACACACAATAGGACAGGGATGGTAGGCACATCGGTGCGCTTATGCACGCCCCCTAATGTGTATAGCTTTTGGTCAGTTTGAACAGTCTGGCTTCCAAATCTAAGCAAATCTAAGCAGAATTTGTACCTTAATCATTATCTAAACTCAAATATGCCAGTACAAAAAGAATTTCCTTGCAAACTAAACTGATGTCCTATGCTTCCCAGGATAGCAAGCCAAGTGCTCCTTACATTTATTATGCATTAATGGGTCTCCCTTGGAAGAGAATAATGTAATGTTTCAGAGTGATAACAGTGAGCTCAGCCCCCAAACCATCTCGTATTCTTTCACAAAGAAGGATAAGCCAGCTCAGGTCTCTGGAAGCTGCCGATCTTTAGACTCAAATTGCCTGCCTGGAATTTCTCCCCATCTCTGCTCCCCCTTCCGCTCCTCCTTTCTGTGCAACGCTAAGGAGCTCATCAAGACCCCTGCATGCCTTAGCAATTGTGACAGTTATATCTGGCAGATGTTTGTTTCTTCTCTGAATCCCCAGGTTGGTTGAGAATATTGCTACTCCAGGAAAGCAAGGTCAAAAGGAGGCAGCTTTACATTTTGTTTGGAAAGCAATGAGATTTGTAGTCACTCTCATCCCTTCTGGGAGCAAAACTGCAGTGTTCCTTTTCAATGTAACCTCTTTGGCAAAGAGGAAAGCAATATGTTTAGATGAATAAGGAGCATCACACAGAGAAAGCAAATATATACATATATACATATATGTTTTCTGAGGTTTTCGTGGGTATTTATACGTGGATCTTTGGTTATTCGGGTTTTCTCCCACATAAAATTGGAAGTATTTTGGCGACGTTCTCATTTGTCATCTTCAGGCTTGCGTCTTCGGCTTTGTGCTTCTCAGAGTAATGTGAGCTTGCAGCTGTTTTTTCTTTTTAACTGCCAGTGGGGGTGCGACTTGACTGGGTGGGGGCTTGGCTGTGTTCTAATTGGCTGGGGGTGTGTTCTCATTGGTTGGGGGCCTGGCTGTGTTCCGATTGGCTGGAGGTGTGTTCTGTACAGGTGGGGGCTTGGCTGTGGTGGTAGCATCTTCTATAGCATCTTGCATAACAAGATGCTACCACCAAAGCCAAGCCCCCACACCTGAAAGCCACAGGTCATAGCTTCAATGACATTCACTTCAATGGCACCAAAACCCTAGCCACTATAGAAAACCCCAGCCACAGAATTATCAGAGAAGCCATAGAGATTGAAAAAAGACCTGAAAGCATGAATAGAAGAGATGATTCCACCAGACTGTCAATCATTTGGAAGCTTGCACTCTCGAACAAAAAAATCTCCACACCACAAGCCAGGCTAACATCTGGGCACATACAGACTCCCCCTGATACCTCCAGCTCAAACACACCCCAACAAAGCAACCAGATGAAACCAAGCTTCCTAACAAATGATAGCGATCCATTTAAGCGGAGCCAAGTTGCATTAAAAGCCTCCAGTACAGGAACACAATGTTGCCAGCCATTCAAGACACAAAAAGCCACAAAACAGACAGAAGATATTAGAAACACTAATCAAGCAGAACACAGCAAACTCCCAGACCAATAAACAGAGACCAAGACTCCCAACCAATCAGGATGAAGAAAAAAAAAACCATTCCGGCACAGCAGTAGGCTACCCCAAATTTAAAATTGAAACAACTGTAAAAATCTGACTCACAGATGAACACAATACAGAAGCCTGATGATGGCAGATGAGATTCTGCCGAAACATTGCTACAACTTTAAAAGCACAACTACAATGACGGGGGAAAATACCCGAACAAAGCTGAATAGCATACATGTAAGTATCCATGAAAACTTAAGAAAACAAATATATATATATTCTGTTTTCTGAGGTTTTTGGGGGTATTTGTATGTGGATCTTTGGTTATTCGGATTTTCTCCTGTGTAAAATTGGAAGTATCTTGGCAACATTTTGATGAAATCTCATTCGTCATCTTCAGGCTTATGTCTTCGGTTTTGTGCTTCTTGGAGTAATGTATTTGAGCGGAAAATGTATCCAACGCGTCCGTTCTACATCCACGACGCATACGGGGAACATCTGTTAGATGTCCGTTGTCATCCGTTACGCGTCCGCTATATCCGCTAGGCATCCGCTGCGCATCCGCGCAACTCGTATCCGCTCAAGTGGAAAACGGACACAGGGAGGAAGTGAAACAGGTGCGGAACGTACACGCAGCGTTAGTAGCATGGACGTAGAAAGGATGAAAGCGGATGCAGCTTGCATACAAAGCATTAAAACGGAAAAGAAAAAACATTCGTTATAGGGGGTGTATCTCGGATATTTAGGATGTCTGCAGGATGTCTAAGAGGATGGCAAAAAAAGGACCCACCTTAGGGGAAAACTATATTTTTCCTATTTAAAAAAGAAAAGGGGAGGAAATCACCTGGATCTCACTTTCAGTCAGCAAGCCCTGGTGTGGCAACCTCTTCAGCCCTTTCATCTTGCTCTTTGCTCTCCCACCAGGCATCCAAGTCATCTCCACCATGGATCGCAAACACACTTCCTTTTGGTAGCCCACCATCGTTCTACAACCAGTCGAACCCCTCTTACAGGCTCTTTCACCTGTTCATACTCAAAGAAAGGGAGGGCGTCCAAGAAAGCGTGTTTTTCTGGTTCCGAAGATGGGATCGGTGAGGGAAGAAGCCGAGTACGGACTGTATAACAAGCTTTGATGCTTGGAAGCTGGAGGAATGGAAGACTTCTCGTGCATTTCCCAGAACTTCATTGAGGATGCCACTAGCCATTGTTTGATTTTGAAGTTGTTTAGAGGGGCTGAAGACCCAGGTTGACCAAGGCAGAGCACCCAACTTCCGCCCAGCCTGGGACCCTAGACTGATGGTGGCACTGACCTCTGCACCCACCTGGCCTCCGGGACCACGTACAGAAAGCATGGCAGTACCGCCTGGGAGGGTGCCACCACAAACACCATCAGCATTGTGGGTCAGAGTGAAGTGGTGAGGGGGCCACATCAAAGGGAAATACCTGGGGAGCTCCTCCAGTGCCCCTCCACTTGAAAAAAGGATGGAAGGAAAGTGCAACAGCAAGTGGTTATCATAGGTTGGAAACTTCCCCAACACTGTTTGGAAAGCCATAGATGGTGGCCCTACTTCATCATTGGGGGATTGATGCTTCTCCCTCCAGAAACCTACCTTCAATGAAGCCGTACCACTTCAAGGATTTACCTCCAACCTGTGAAGAGAGGCTCTTTAACCTTACCAGAGCTGTCCAGGGGCAAAGTCAGTGTGGTGGAGGAATGCCTTTTGGCCATCCTGGCCAACAGGTTTCCCAGGTACTTCTCACCACCCATGGGCAGGGGCCATGCCCAGAGTGACCATTGAGGAAAATATTCGTTGGAAGCTTGTTGCATTCCTGCACAATCTCTATGCGCACCATTATGTTCCAGTTTGGCAGAAACAGGCTCGGTGGGACCTCCAACCAACGGGCAAATGGGGGAACATGGAGGCCTGAGGGAATTGAAGTCTAGGCCGCGAAACCTGGATATTTACACTGAGGGATGTGCGAAGGGCCCAACAGAGGCTTTCCACAATGGAAGGTGAAAGAAGCACGCGGCACCTTCCTGAAACCAACTGGTTGCAACTCCCCAGCTGGAGCAGTGGAAGTGGCAAACAGGATGGTAGACTTAATGGATGCTTCTTTCAGGCTGTCTCATCACACTGATGGGTTGTGCCATGTATGTTGGAGTGGGCCCCTACAATGGAACAGGGGCATTTAATAAAAGAGTGTGGTTTATGTTGGAAAATGTGGTTTGCATGAATGATTAAATTTGTTATTGATAATAAAGGGGCCAATCGGGTGTTGGCACCTGGAGGGGTGGGACCCATCAGTCCCACATATGGGCTTACACTGGAGGTTTATCTATCCCACAGGCTTTTATATTAACCCATTCCCACAGGGTATCCCTGCCTAACCCCACAGGTATCCCCTGCCCAATCCCACTGCTAGTTCTAATCCCATCCCACAAGCTTCTTACCCCATTCTAACCAGGTATCCCTGCCCCATTTCCCACTGCTAAATCTTAAAACAACCATCCCACAGCTATTACCCATACCACAGTATCCCTGCCCCATCCACTGCTAATCTTAAAACCACATCCCCAACTGCTATTCTTAACCCATATCCCACAGCTAATCACCCCAATCCAAACAGGTATCCCTGCCCCCCATCCCACTGCAATCCCTTAACCCATCCCCACAAGCATGCATAGGCTTAAAACCATTTGTAAAAGTTTTCCACCCAAAGACTTCATTTACTAAAATAAAAAATGAACCAAGTGTGTGGAAACAAAGATTTAAACTTTATAATAACCAAACTGTAAAAGCAAAAACCGACCCAGTAAAAGTTGTCCCCAAGCAGAAGAAATTAAAGTCAACCAGGGTAGCAACCCAGGTCTTCTTGCAACTCTTCTTCAGTCACTTCTGAGTGTTTGCCCATAGTCTTCCAGGGGGTGAAGGGTTCCAGGTTGCTGTGGAGGTGGCTGCTTTGCTGGAAGTTGCTGGGTTCTGAGGCCGCCCATTTTGGGATGCCTTGGCCTGAGAGGGACAACAAGGGGGTGATTGGTGTGTGGAGGAAGCCTTTAAGAGAGCTGGCTCAAGTCCTTGTATGTTGGAGAGCCCCTTTCCTCCATTTGACCATTGGGGTGTCAGTCCAAAGACCAATGACAAGATGTTCTTAGGCTGGGGCTTGGGCTGTGGGGTGGAGGAAGGGAAGAGTGGTAGTGGGGGCTGTCTGGTCTGCACTGAGCAAAAGTGAGGCGTAGGGTGGGCCCATCTGTGGCATGGGTGGCATCTGGGTTGGTGGGATGGCATATGGGCCGTGGGTGGCATCTGTGGCCATGGTGTGGCATCTGTTGGCTTGGGTGGCATCTGTGGCTGTGGGGTGGCATCTTTGGGCGTTGGAATGGCATCGGGATGGGCACATTGTGGCTGGGACTGGGAAGGGCTGCTGGTTTGCTTGCGGAACTCCTGGTAGCCATAGCCTTTGGTAGGTGGAGGGGCCTGTGGAAAAAGGCCTTGGAAGGGCAAGTTTTGACAATCACCTGGGGTGGCAGGAGGCAGAACCTGGACTTGGGTCGCGAAAGCAGGGTTCAGCTGGGGCTTGGAGGCTCTTGTGCAAGAAGACCGGTGATCCTGTCCTTTATCCAAACCCTGGTACTTGTTGATTTCAGACAATGATCCATGAGGACATGTTGACGTTAGGTGAGGGGAAGGGGCTTGGCGGTTTGAGGGATGGTTATGTTGGATGTTTGTACCCAGCCTGAAAGGAGAGGAGATTCTATGGCTGCTTTTGATGCGTGTTCCCTTGATCTCCAGCAGGGAACAGTGTGGCTCTGGTCCCCTCCGGTCTGGCTCTTGCTGCTTTTGTGGAGGTGGAAGCTGGGGGTGGATTTGTGTCTGGTTCTCTGGTGGAAGTGCCCTCTTCCTTGCCTACCTACTGTGTCAGGGGGGTCCTTCACGCGCCTCCGGCCACTGGGCAGTGCCAGCTGTGGGGTGTCTCCGTCGTGTGGACGCTCCCCAGATACCTCCTGACCACAGGAAGCTGGAACTCTTGCCAAAAGAGGAACTTGGCTTCTGTGGGGGGCTGGCCTGAGAGAGAGGGTTGTAAGAGGGGGCTGCTCCTTCGGGGCAGATCTCACCCTCCAAAGGATAGCTGCCACTTTTGGCATCACGGTAGGTCTCTCCCGGAATCGATGAAGCTTGACCGTGTGCCTGGCCAGACTTCTTGAGGTGCAGCTTCCTGTACCAGGTGATGCATGTTGCTTCCACCTACCTGAGGAGGACCTCCCTAAAGTGGTACCCCCAGGCCTTTCCGGCCTTCTCTCTCCAAGCAAGGCTGCTTCCTTTTGGTGTGTCCTCGATGAGAGGCCTGTATCCCTTCCGCCATAGGATATCGTTTCTCCCGTCAGCCATTCGAGGCACTCATCCTCATGTTTCCTCTTCGATGGAGGTTTGGTCCTTTCTTCCCGTTCTCGTGTATGCCTCTTTCCTCCTCTGGCCAGGGCCATACTGGGGCCTTCCATTCAGAGGGGCTTTGGAGGTTCTAGGGGGGCGCTGCGCCAACCAACCACCAATTCCACACCGCAGCAAACTAACACAGTAGCCGGGCAAAAGCAGGACCAGCAGCAACAGCAGCCACCACGCAGCACCAAGAGATCAGGCAGCAGCAAGAAGCACCAGCAAGCCACCAAGCGGACCAGGATCAGCAGCAAGGCAGAGTAACAGCATCAGACCGCACCCAGCGCACCAGCAGGAACCAGGGAGCAGCGCCAGAGCAGGAGTAGCAACCAGCCAGAAGTACCCAGCACCAGGAGGCAGTGCCCAGCAGAGTAAGCACCAGCAGAAGCACAAGCACCAGGGAGCAGCGGCCAGCAGACGTTAAGCACCAGCAGAATCACCAGCACCAGGAGCAGTGGCCAGCAGAGTAAGCACCAGCAGAAGCACCAGGCACAGCAGGGCAGCGCCAGCAGAAGGCCCAAGCACCAGAAGAGTCAGGCCCGAGCAGCAGAAAGCCCCAGCATAAGCAGAGGTTCAGGAGACCAGGGGTTCGGATTGGTGGCCCTGTCCTGCTTGCCCAGGGCTGGCAGGGCCAAGATGGCAGAGCTTCCTCTTTCTTTCGTGCGCTAAGTCATGTGTTGTTGGCGGAAGCGTGTCTTGGCCAGAGCAGGTTTTCTTCCTTCTGAAATGGTGACGCTGCGTTGTGAGCTACATCCCTTTATATCTGCTGGGGCTGACGCAATGCATCCTACCCTGTATGCGCATGTTGACGCTTTGCATCTGCTAGGCCATCTGCTTAGGGCTTTTCCGTGATGCATCCGCCTGTATCCCGCTCAAGGCATCCGCTCTGCATCCCATTCCTTTCGCTGCTTCGCTGTGCCCCCTGAAATGCCCTGGCGATGTTCCATCTACTTTCCATCCGGCTCCATCTGCAAGGCTTCCGTGGAGCATCTGCTTTTACATCTCTGGGCTACATCCTCTCCCTGGTCCGGTTCCTTTCCATTGATTTGTTCCGTTTCTGTAGGGCAATTTGGGGGCACTTTTGAGAGCGGATAACAACGGATGGAAAATTTTCTCGTCTGCTATGTCCTTTTTACATACTTTTTGCATCCGTCAGCCTATCTGACAGGCCCTTTAATGCCTGACTTTCTGTGGTGTTGAAGAGAATAGCATTTAAAAGTGAGCTAGATCAATTTCTTATAACATTGGTTGATTTCTTATAACATGGATTTCCAGATCTATCCAGGTCAATGAAACATAAAAGTAGTGAAGAATAGTAAGATTGTAGTAACTCTTTGCCCCTCCAAAAAAAAAGGGATATGCAAGAGTAAGTATAGTTTTACTTACTTTTCTTATGGATTAGAATCCTAGATAATTAATGCAATTCTTCATATTGGTTTCTTGGTGATATCATAATATATATTGCAATGTCCTACCTATCAGTGAATACTTCAGCTTCAACCAAAACAATACAAGAGCACTAAATAGATACAAACTAAAGATAAACCACACCAAACTTGACTGCAAGAAATACAACTTCAGCAACAGAGTAGTCAATGTCTGGAATACTCTCCCTGACTCTGTGGTTTCTTCCCCAAACCTCAAAAACTTTAATCTTAGACTGTCTACTATTGATCTCACCCCTTTCCTAAGAGGTCTGTAGGGGGTGTGCATAAGCGCACCAAAATGCCTACCATCCCTGTCCTTTTGTTTCTTTTTTTTCTTATTCGTATCCATTTCATGTATTTATAACCATGTTTATAAATGTTTACTACAATGTTTATAAACGTTTACTACAATGACGTGGGATAATACCCGAAGGAAGCTGAATTGCATTCATGTAGGTACCCGCAAACACTTAAAAAAACAACCATGTTTATACTTATACCTGTTATCTAATAATTGTTTGACAAAATAAATAAATAAATAAAAATAAAATAAATAATAATCAAAACTCTCTTATTCTTGATTTTCTCAAGCTTTCCTTTTTAACTTTTTCTTCTAGGATGAGATTAGTTTTAAAATACCAGGGAGATGGGTCCTTTTTTCTGTCTTTTCTTAAGGAAAGAATTATCACTTTAAAAATGTTTAAAGTCAAAACTCCACTGTCTGTTCTCCTCAGACAGATTAAGTTCATTGTCCTCTCTCTCTCTCTCTCTCTCTCTCTCTCTCTCTCTCTCTCTCTCTCTCTCTGTTTCCCCAAGAGACTCTTCACTTTTCTACTTTCTTGACTGCCACCCACTGACTTCCCTAGTATTTTCTAACTGCTATCAGTGAAAGGGATTAGCCCTGTCTTGTCTGCAGTCGCCTACGTTAATTCCCACATTTATTACAATACAATTCCTTCCTTACTCCTGAGATTCTCTAAATCCTTTTTGCAGTGGAAAAATCTCTTTTGGATTTTGGATTATTATTTTTTTGAAAAAAAAGCTCTTGTGAAAGTCTCTTCTCTTGAATAAGATCTGAAGCTCCCATAATAGGTTGAATCCAAAGTCTCCAAATCAGTGGTGGTATGCTATTGGTTCGGCCCAGTTCTACCAAGCCGGTCGTGGTGATGAGCAGAAGAGACTGAACCAGTTGTCTCCATCGCTCTGCTGTTGGGCCTGTTAATATAAGTCACCTAACAGGTATTTGGGTTAGAAATATATAAACAAGGACAGACATTTTAACACTGTCTCTTTAAGGGAATGCAAGAGCATGCAGTTGGGTGTGGTTTTTCAAACTGCCATAAGATGGAGCCAGAAACCTGGGTTGTCTTAGTCTGAGTCTCAGAAGAAAGTGTGTTTCCTTCTGTTGGAAAGCATTGCTGTTGCTCCATTTCTTCTAATTGACTGATATTACTGGATTCAATGTAATATTGAATGTAATTTCTGATACTGAACTGTTTTTGACATTGGAATTTGATATTTGGATTATCCCTGGATTGCAAGACTGACTGATTTACTTGTGAATGACTTTGGACTGTGTTTGGACTTTGCTTAAACCTTTCTGGAAGTAAAACCTATATTTATTGTACAGTGTATCTGTGTGCTCTGTGTATATTATTCCAACACTACTCTCAATACATCTCCCTGTATGCGCTCATTCTCCTAACGGATAATTACCTCAACAGGGCCCACCTGCCAGTCCCGGCTCCCATACTTACCTTTATCCTCTGCTTTTGAAGTGCAGCTGCTTTGCGCGGCACAGAAGAATGCCGTGCGGCAGCTGCTGAAGCAACCGGGAGAGTGCAGGCTTGCAGGAAGTGAGTTGGAATGCCTCTGCACCTGTGCAAAGTGGGTGTTTGGTGCGCATGTGCATGCAAAGTATGTACACATGCACAAAGCATACCCACCAAGCCATGCCCACCAAACCAGTGGTAAAATTTTTTGGATCCCACCACTGCTCCAAATAGACATTTTTGGATTCACTTCTATGAGCTGCAGAAAGCTCTTCCTTGTTAGCACAGAAGCCATGAGGGCCAGAAGCAGAAACAAGACAAAACCATTATCAAAACACCACACAGGTGACTTTCATTATCCAAGGCTGAGGGATGAGTGGCAAAAAGCCCATTAACCCTTGAGGGACGGAGAAGGGTTATACCTTGGGGGAGATAAACACATTTGGGCAAATTACTTCATGACTGATCTTTGCCAATGCATGAACTCCCCCACTACCACATCTGCAATAAAGGCAATTATCTTCCTAATGTTATCTGAATGCACATGTTCTATTTCTTCATTTTTCTGGTTTCTTGAAAATGTAGGTTGTTCAAAATTGTTTGGAGTCAGGAGCCCTCTAAACATGGATTGAATGAATGATTCAATGAATGGATGAATACATATTCTGGAGTCATCTCATACTCAGCTTGTGAAAGTGATCCTTCAAAAGATTATGGCCATACCCAGGGTGGAGTTGTGATACCTCCTGTTCCATTTAAAGATGGAACAAAAAAGTCTATTAATTCCTAGGATATACTCAGGGATCCAAGCAAGTGAAGAAGACTACTCTGATATGGCTTTAAGTGGACTTCAAGTGGCTTACAAGCTATAACAATTATCATTATCATTAAAAGTATAACAGTTAGGCTCATGCAACCAGATCCAACATGTAGAATTCAATCTCAATTCAATATTGAACAGATCGATACAGCTCCATGGAACTGGATGTGTGTGTGTGTGTGTGTGTGTGTGTATGTATGTGTGTATATCAGTCCTAGGTCAGTCCTGGGTCTCTTGTGGCTGTGCAATGATTCAAGACTAATTCACTGCTTGAGCCCTAATCTCTGCTTGCTGGGTGTTTTCCAACAATAACCATAATAAACAAGACAGCCTTGGTTAAAAACAGACATTAAATAAGCAAACAACCTCACATCCTTGTCCAACATATTACCCCCCCCCCCAGGCATGGGGCCAAAGCCAAGTTTTAAGGCTTTTCAGAACTCTAGGAGAGAGGACACTGTCTGCATCTCTGGAGAGGTGGCATTCCAGAGGGTGGGGCAGAAACATAAAAGGCACAATTTCCAAGTCTTATTTAGTAGAAGGGGCCCGGAGGACATCCACTCTGTTCAAAATTACCAGTGGACAGACACAATGGATGGTCCCTCAGATAATGTTCCTTCTCAATGAGGATCATGTTGAATGGCTTTCAATTTGGCTTATGAAATAGACTTCCCTTCATATCAAACAATTGAGTTGTAGGGAGTTCACGTTCCCCACTGCAAAGTCTTAACTCTTATTTCTTAAGCCTTAAGATGTGGAAGGAAGCCTACTCAAATGAACAGAAGCCAAATAAAGGAATTTCATCACCATTCAAGTATATCAATTTGCCAACAAGATATTTCAGCTGTCATGTCCCCGCCAGTTTCAGGCTCGTCCATTCTTCACAATACACTGTTAAATTTCACCCCAAATGATAATGGATGCAAATACTTATGCCATCAGTTTAACACTTGGCTGCTTCCACTGAGCTCTTCATCTGTGGTGCTCAAGCAAATTTGCCTTCATTTCTCTTTCTGTCAACTCTTTCATCTCGCTACAACATTTATTATGCTTCAGAGAACTGTTTTACTTATGCAAATAAAACAACTCTGGGGTTTGTGGCAAATTAAACAGTAATTGTAGCTGGCTAGATTTTTGTGATTAGGTTAGAAACAGCGCTGTTGATCGCAAACAAATGGAAAACATAATCTAGTGTTCTACACACTAGAAGCCAAACTATGAAACAGTGACTTATTAAGCCAGCATATAATACTGCACCAAACATATTACACACACCATTTAAAACAGCTAATCACATTTTTTCTTTTCTTTTCAGAACCCTCCAATAAAATTTCTCAAAGAATAATAGAGCTGTGATCCATAAAGCACAGACTTTTAAACACTTGCCTGCTCAAATTGATAATTTGACTATTTGTTGGCTGTCATTGTATTGGAGCACCAAGAGAAAGGAAACTGTTTCAATTTTATTCATGTTTACATGGAAGGAAGCCCAATTGATTATTGTGGTCTCTGGGATAATATCATTTTGCCAAACTCACACTATGCTACATTTGGTGGGGTGAGATGACATAATTGGAAGCTTTTCTAGCAACCTGTATCCTAATCAGAGGTTCCACAAAAAAGATCTCTTCAATACACAGTTGCATAATAAATTGAATTAGGACAGAAACAAGAAGAAAACTCCTAAAGATGTCTATTAAATGTGATGAAAACCAGGGTGGTCTAGCAGTTAAAGTGTTGGTAAATTCTCAACCAGACAAGAAGGAGGGATCAAGCAGGGAGATAGCATTGAATCTTTGTGCATCTACAAGAGATTTAGTTCCCTGAGTCCCATGGAACCTTTTCCGTTTGTTCCCAAGGGAAGGTAAACAGACTGAGAAGATTCTTGTACTAGGTACACAATAAAGTAGTAGCTTGAACCTTTCACTTTGGATGTGGTTGCTTATGGTTGATATAAGATGTTAGGTTAGCACTGCGGAGACTCAGGTTCATATATTCTATCATCCATGAAGGTTCAATGTGTCCCAGAATTATTGATACAGGAAAATTTAGAGGAAGGAATTGTGTACATCCTAAGCTCTATAGAAATAAGTTGTCAATCCTTCATTGTACTAAAGAAAAATGATTGTCATTCCTTTGAATTAGCAAGGTCAGGAAAAAGAAGTATATCTTTTTCTTGTCTTTAATTTTGCCTATAATTTATTTTGATGATTATGTCCTATAGTGCTTATCTTGAAAGGGAATTACATAAAGTGTATGTTGCTGTGTGTTTATGAGAATGAATTTTCATCTGTTTGTCTCAGTAGGACAATTTTAACAGATTAAGAGTTGGAAGGCACCTTGTAGGTCATCTAGTCCAACCCCCTGCCCAAACAGGAGACCACACACCATTTCTGATAGATGGCAGTCCAATCTCTTCTTGAAAGCCTCCAGTGATGAAGCTCCTATAACTTCCGAGGGCAAGATGTTCCATTGGTTGATTGTTCTCACTGTCAGAAAGTTTCTCCTTATTTCTAGGTTGATTCTCTCCTTGATCAGTTTCCATCCATTATTCCTTGTCTGTCCTTTGGGTGCTTTGGAAAACAGGTTGACCCTCTCCTCTCTGTGGCAGCCCCTCAAATATTGGAAGACTGCTATCATGTCTCCCCTGGTCCTTCTTTTCACTAGACTAGCCATACCCAGTTCCTGCAACTGTTTTATTGTATATATTGTAGCCTCCAGTCCCTTAATCATTTTGGCTGCTCCCTTTTGCACTCTTTCTAGAGTCTCAACATCTTTTTAATATTTAAATTATATTTATATGTTTTATATTTTTTATAATTAACCCAGTCATTTATTCACCAATGAAATATTTCATCAAGTTTGTTTTTGAAAAAAGTATGGTTATTCTAGTCAATACCTATAAAGACACACGCACGCTCGCACAAATACACACACCTATTTTGTTGGACATTTTGCAGATAAATCTATTCATGTAATCAGCTCCCAAAATAATAGGAAGCAAATTGTCTTATTTTGGTCTTATCATGTGTGAACTTTGCTAAAAAGGTACAGATATGTAATTAACATTTATCAAAATAACCTGTGGCAAATCAAAATATTAATTGTTCAAATAGTGACATTTAATAAGCATGTTCAATGATTATCTACTCACAGGTCATTTTGCTGCCAAATACTGCTAAATTCATGCTGCTGAAAGCATGATACAGAAAATAGTACTTAGTCCTGAAGTACCAGTTGAAGCATCAATGATACATTGAAAGGATCTCAATAGAGTACTACTGAAATGAATAGTTATGAAAACTTCCTTGTATGTAAGAATGTATGGCTAGTCCACACAAATACAAGTGCAAAATATATTACTTTTGATCTTGTTGTGAGAAAGGACCATCATGGTTTAAGTATACATAACTTCAATCAAAAAGCCATAAAGAAAACAAAATGACCAAAACATCCCCTTACTACCAATTAATACCCAGATGAGTATAGATTAACACTAAGATTAATACTAGACCAACAATCAAGAAATAAAGAATGTCTCCATTAAGGAACTACCAACTCAGAAAAGCAAACAAACAGTATTCAACAGCCTAATTAAGATTAAAGAGATTCTCACATGCTGTATGTAATTGGCTTCTTAAACTTATCATCAAGGTGGCTTAGGGTGAAAGTCTTATCTTTTTCATTAGTGGTGGTGTTACTGTAATTGCTAAAGGAGAGTTCTGTTCTTAAAAAATTATTGGAAAATTTCCATAGAAAAATTCCCAACTCAACTTCTTGGCATTCAGATTGGGTAGAGAATTTTGAAAGCACATTTCTGCTCAGCTCCAAGATGGAGGTATAATAAGCACCTTAGTCTAAACCTTAGTTTCACAATTCATGCCTCATATTCTACCTTAACAAAAGAGATGAAAATGGATAAATGTGTAACTGCCTCTTCCTCCCTTCAGAGCTACAATTTCATTAAGCCTGAACTTTTAGAAATCATATTCTCATAACAAAAGGAACGAAATATTATCAGGAACTTTTGAAAGGAAATTTGTTTTCTGAACTTTGAATAAGAGTACTACACTGTTAGGAAAAGCATTGCACCTGGAATCTAAATTTTTTCCTTCTTCTTTTTGATTGCTAATATTGTTTTGTTTTGAAAAACAAAGGATTTTAAAATGATGATGATGAAGAAGAATAAGAATAAGAATAAGAACCAAGGAATAGAATGGAATAGAAGCAAGCCACACTAACAGAGCAGGCAGGTGAAAGTTTTCAGTGACATGAGTTTAATCTTCATATTAAAAAGTAACACATGTATGCAATTTTCTTTATTTCATTATCCCCAGTGTATAATGCTTTGTCGGTGGTGATGGAAGGTTGCTCTTTAAGTTCTTTCTTGACTTTGCATGATAACCAACCCATATGCCATATTTGTCAAGAGGTGGATGGAAGTTTTCCCAACAACATCTACAATTACTAATGCTTTGTATATTAAAAACAGCCATGCTTTTTTGCGTCCCTGGCACAAAGCCAAATTTACATAAATCATGGCTTACTTATTTAATCTGAAGAGTGTGCACATGTATTAGTGTTGGAAACAAAGAGATGAATTTGCACTTTTAAGGTTGTAGAAATTCCAGATGTCTAAACCCTCCTTTAAAAGTTACATTAGTAAGCAAATCAGGTAAATGCAGCTCAATTTTGCAGACTAATTCCATCCTTGGTCACACAGTCAATCTTGGAAATCTGAATGTATGCAAATATTAGTTTATGAAAGAAGAGAGATTCTGTTGCCTTTAGGATAAGTGCTAAGAGATTTCATTCAGGCTAACATTTATCTCATAGTATAATCTATATATCACTATGTGAAGTTATCCTGATAAATCACTCATATTAATTCCTATCAAAATTTAAATCGATAAATTGGAACTTGAAGATTGTAGATTAATCATTATGAATATATCAGCTTCAGATGAAAACTATAACAGAAAAGTGACTATAGCACAGCAGTGGAGTGCAGGTTTTCTGTGGTTGAACCATTGATCAAATAAGAATTTCTCATTCTGATTCATGGTTGAATCTGTTTTCAAACCATGAAGAATTAGTAATGATCTACAGATCTTGAATAGAACCCCAAAGAATTCAGTAGGATAGAGAAATGTTTAGGATGGTCCTGAAAGTGAAAATCAGCAAAAATCTATTCTATGTTACTATCTATATTAGCAGGACATCATTCTATGTCATTTGAATAATTTATGATTTCAGAAAATCTACTTTAAAAAATCCATAAGTGCTTTTATTTAAAACTTTTCTTAACACAGAAAATTCTTATATCAAACTTCCATTGCAGTATACATCATTATCAAGTTCAATTTCACCTGATACCTTTGTATCACTTGCATTTTATGTTCCTTATCCCTGATGCAATATTTTAAAATATTAATTCCATGTGCAACTTCCTTTTTAAAATTTTGTATAACTTGTCCTTTCAATGAGCATCTTTTCCATTTTTTCCCTTAGACACAACTTTCTTGCTCAGATGTGGGTTTTTTTGTAGTTCTTTGACAGAAAAGCAATAGGAATTGTAGATATTACCTGATGCTTGAATCTGGGTCATGACAATCTATTTCAGTGGAGATCACAAATATGCTCTCTTTGAGATCCACCCTGGTTTTTTACAACCTTGCCTGCAGACTGAAATCCTAAAGGTAAGACTGAGCTACATAAATCAATATTCCACCCTCCCCACAAAACAGTTTTACAGTATATTTCTCCCCTGTGAGCTTGCAAACAAGATTTATTTATTGCATCTTAATTAAAATTGGGATAAAAATACAGTGCTGTGGTATGCAGGCAATTTTTGATTTTTTTTTTCAAAAGAGTAAACAAGATATATGTATAAAGATGTTATATTTTAACTGGATATGCTAAAAGTATGTTTATTGCAAAAGCTTTTATGCCACTTCAATCATTTTAAACTCTAAGCAGCTCTCACAAGCTGAAGAAATACCAGAATACTACAAGAGTAATATAATAAAAAACAGAAGCATGTATCAATTCATTATTCAGTTTCATTGAAAAACAGGGTAATGTCACTCCACATCTCAATAAAGCAGCACAAACAAAGCAAGAATCATGGAGACCACCCAAGTTGCATCTCTAAGTTTTGAAACCTAGCCCTAAATGAAATGTTTAATTCTTCTTAACCATGTGACATCATCCATCACCATTTTAGTCAGACACATAATAATGTATAATCTCAGCTTGCTGTCCGCTTGTAAAAATGAGAAGAGACTCAGTGAAATAAGCAATTTCCCCACAGAAAATTGGAAATTCTGCCAACCAATTCCAGGTGACTCGCCATCAATCACTGTTAGATTCTCTCGAGCTGAAACCGAAGGCTGTAAGTGCAGGGCTTCACCTGATGGCTAATGGCATATAACAAATACATTCACGAACTGTAGAATCCAAAAGAGAATCTGTAATTGTCAGTTAACTTTCAGCAAAGACCTTCTCAAGAATTTGGTATAAAATAGGATTTTATTTCACCTCCCCTTCCTTCCCTGGCCCGTCCACTCATGTATTTAGAGGCCTTATTATTATTATAACATGCTGTGAGGGAGAGAAATTATTACAAGCCTCTGTATTAACATGTCACATATCAATGAAGGACCTTCATTATCCAGAGGCTTAATGTGTGATTACATATGTCTTGGTCATGGCATGGATATTTTTATTCTTGCAATTGTTCTGTATCTAAGCTCAAATAAGTTCTAGCTTCCTATCAAACTTTTTTAACAACTTCTGATGAACACTGGGAGGACAGTTTCCAAGGTAATTCCTTTAAAAAGAAATTAACTGCAAGTGTATGTAAAATTTATTAACTCTTTTGACTGTGCACGTCCCCATGTACAGGAGCCAGACTAAGTGGGAATTTACTTTAGAGATAGAAAAAAAAGTATTTGGCAGATAAGAAATCTCGATGGAGCTGAACTACCATCAGCAGGATAAATTATGATGGATTTATGATAGCAAACTGGCAACATAGGAAAATAGATTTGTCAAAAAATGAAACCCGTTAGGATGTGAAGCTCTGACATAAAAATACACAAACCAAATCTTCTAGCTGAGCTTTCAGGGGAAAGGGGAAAAAGCAGAAGAAAAGATTGAAAACCTGGAAGCCTAATTCCTACAATCAGAACTGTTTTGAAAGATCTGTTGTGCTATTCTCATCATCTACCGAAATATATCACCTCCAATTTCATATCCTATATGCTGGGCAGCAAGTAATCAGCTTTTTTAAAATCATGTTTTCCTTAAAGAGAAAAGCAGGACAAAGAAATGTTGATTTAGAGGAATTTCAGCCTGCATGTTCTTGTAAATACGATAAGCCTTTAAAAAAAAAAAAANCCTAAAAAAAAAAAAAAAGTGGTTTTAGTTACCTCAAAGGTGCATTTTTCAAGAGGCAACTGGGCTTTCTGGTTTTTTTCTTTGAAGACATTTTGCTTTTCACCCAAGAAGCTTCTTCAGCTCTGACTGGATGATGGGTAATGAAAGGATTTATACTCCTTGCAGACAGCTGTTTATTTGCATTCCTTTTTTTTATTTATATTTTTATTTTTATAACAACAACAAAAACAAACAAATAGAACCTTCTTTCTGTTCATCAGTGTGTCAGTTGGGTACACATTTCTTTGTGCACATAATAACATTATCATACATATTTTACTTATCTATGTTTACAATCATTCTAATCAGTATTTTATATCGCATATATCACTTATTATATTAGCCTTAACATTATATTTATTGACTTTCAATAATATATTTCACATTCATTTTCTTCATTTGCATTCTTTTAGTGGGTTGTTAAGGCCACGTGGAGGTTTATCTGTGTCATCAGGGTCATCTGAGTGGTACCAATTGGTGTGGAGCCTTCTGAAAACTGTTGAACTGTTATAGATTGCAGTTCCAAGAAGGCTCCACACTTATTTGCACCACTCAGGGGGACCCTGATGACACAGATAAACCTCCAGGTGATCTTAACTCTAATACTTACCTTCTACTGCAGCCCCAGAGATTAAAACAGTTGAGGCCTGGCAAACCGCTCTACCGTGTGAATCAGCTTTGGCAAAAAAACAGGAAATAAAGCACAGGAAAGAGCAGGGTGTGTGTGGGCGGGGCCAGATGCTCACGGGAACTACCGGTTCACTTGATCTGTTCCGAACCAGTAGAATTGTGCCACTACCTTAAACCCTCTTCCTATATTAATACCCACTGTGCATTTGAATGAAAAGTCACCCTGATGTATTTGTCATAGAAAATGATGTCTGCAATGTGTATAATTCCCAGTTCACTTCAATAATAATAATAATAATACAGAAAGGAAGAAAGAAAAAGAAAAAGAAAAGATCCTCCTATATATTTTCCTCATTCATTCTCATTCATTGTTAAAAGCTGAATTTCTCTAGCTACCATACCTGGGCTAAAGAAATATGTAGAACGGGACACAGCAAGCCCTTTGTTACCACCATTTGGTTACCGTTAGATTTTTGCAGCCCAGACACTATAGCCTGTCCAATAGAGATTTGTTGAGATGATTGAATTATGCCTTTTGGATCTGCTGTCTTGTTTTTTTTAATTGCTTTCAATTACTGAATTAAGATGAATGAGTAAAAATCTTTAGAAACTGTCAGCAAATGAGTCCCTGGACATCATGAACATGGGGAATGTCACAAAAACAACAACCAAAAACCCTCTATTTTCTCTCCCCCTCCGCATTTTCTCCAGTTTACATGCTACCTAATAATGACATATGCCTGTTTTTTTTCTCCACAAGACTCTGTCCTGGATCCATGGATGGTATTCTAATTTAAGATCTGAAAAAGGCTGCTGCTTATAATGAAGCAGTGATAGTGAGATATTGTAATCTTGCAGCTCTGAAAATGTCTTTCATTAAAATTGTCTTGTTAGCAATCACATGCTGAGCAATTATTCTTGAACTGAAAATTTCAAAGTTTTAGTGAATTAAATGGGCTATGTTCTTAAAGGAAAACTTTCCAGAGAACATCTTTACTTTCATGAAATTGTAGACTTTTTCCTTGCCTTGGTGTGCATCTAACTTCAAGATGTGTCAATGAGAGGTGACACATCTATTAAAACAATAAAGTAAGCTGGAGATTTACTTCAAAGCTACCAGAAGGGGAATTCTAGAGTTTAGAAGTCAACATACTCAGATTTTTTTTTGCAAAGGTTTATTATATGGTGGCTCCAAAACATTCACCTTGCTTTATTTCACTTTTGCAAAGAAGTATTCAGTGAAATTCTTCTAAACTGAATGCAAGCTTTGCATTTACTCTATGAAGTATTTACTCCATGGTATGCAATTATCCTTTATGTAATTTACCTGACCAAAGATCTTCTGGTTCACTGCCTTCTCCACATCACAACTGAATCCTTAAATGAATTGTAGAAAGAGAGAATTGAAAGGATGTAGACTGGGGAATTCTGGGAGTTGAAGTCCACACATGCAGAGAATGAGAAACATTTCTGTAAAGTTGTAGGAAATAAGTGAAAATGGATAATATCAATGGAATTGTCCTCCATACAAGAAACCATTACTTTCAGACTGTCAAAGTCTACATAATGGTAGACTTTGTCTTATTGCCCCTTTTTGTTTGCAGATGAAGACAAATGGGTAAAAGGGATGCCATATGCTTTCTCAGGGTGTGTGTGTGTGTGTGTGTGTGTTTGTATGTGTGAAAGAGAAACCAAGACTTTCCATCTGCTGATCTTAAGATCAGATTATCTTGCTTGTTCTTATTGGAGATAAGCTGATCTGAATTCATCTGTTTGGCACACGGGGCTGTAACAATCTTATTTCATAGGTATCTATAGCAGTGGATGGGGGGACATGATTCAAATCTGAATTGTAATTGCAACACAACACACCGCAACACAAATAGGGAAGCACAGAGCTTGCACAGTTATAATATGATCCACGTGTTGTCACTGTGCTTCAGAATGAATTGTAATAAAATAAAATAACAATGGGTGGTGGGTGAAAAAGGAAAATCCCTTCTTCTTGCCTTCCAACTCCCAAGTTTGAAAAAGCTTTGGTAGACAGATACATTATTTCATTTGGTTGCATCCCAGATCTTAAGAGACTGTCGCTGAACTCCAATTTAGCCAAATATTAAATAAAATCTGATCAAAGATTTATGGAATTCTGGATTGAAATGAAGCAGGCCACGCCATGCCTGGAAAAGTTTTACTGTCAAAAGACCCAGCTTTAAGTAGTGCATTTATCAATAGCACCTGTAGCAAAGGAGGAAAATACTGCACCAGCATTTGAGAAGTAAAACTGTAAATTACCTGGGATTTATCAATGGCCATAAAATGAATGGACCTATCATTGTGGAGTCATGCTTTATGGAATCAGGCTTGGTGATGATGGGTGAGAATGGGTTTTCAATTAAAAATATTTCAATCTTAGCTTTCAAGGTCTAGTGGCTTCTTCTAAAATCTAAATTTGGCTCATGCAGTCTGCTAAGTGGACAGTTATTTTCAAAGCTGGTAAAGACTCAAAAAAAGAAAGGACTTGATTCTGCTGGGACAAAAGTATCTTCAACAATATTCTTCTTTTTGTAACACCAGGTTATGGAACATACAAAAGTGAGCTGCAATGCCAATGTAGAATGGCTTTAACATTTTTGTTCATTTTTGTTGTATATTTGTTCATTTTGTTGTGTCACAAATGATCTTTAGAATTATTGAAAACAGATCAATAAATGGAAACTAGCTATTTACTCTTTTGGCAATATATTCTTGTATGACTTTAAGTGTCACATACACAAAGAGATGTGTTGATTTTGTTTCCTCTTTCAGTCATAAATTCAACGAGAGCATTTTATATAGGGATTGTTGAATTATAGTATGTCTGAATGAAAATGTGCAGCTTTGACATATGATTACTTCTCACTTCCTGCCCAAAGTCTCCAGTCTATTTTTTTTATTTATACCACTATCATATCAAAGGACTCCTGGCAGTCTAAACAAATGAAAAGCATCTGAGTAAACATACAGTAAATATCCATGGTGAAATTAACAATAATACAGAGCAGCAGACGGCATCATATCAAATTATTCCCTAAACATTCTTCAAAAGAAGTTTTAACAAACTTCTGGAAAGCTAAAAGACAGGAGGAGAACAATTCTGTGAGGTCGGCTATTCTATAAATTGTGGATTGTTCTTGGGAAACATCCATGGGACTCATTAGACTCTGTCTGATGAAAGTTGCAACACAAGGAGCAACTAAAAATTTAGGAAAGGGATTATGACTGGAAAACATATTTTTGAAGGAATTGACAAGGTATAGATTAAAATCAGAAATTACTGGACATCATCATGTAAAATCATCACTTTGAGTTGTGCCAGGAAATCCACTGAAAAGCAGTACAGGGCTTTCAGTGTAAAATCTTTGGGCAGCACATACATTCCAGCAAACGGACCACTGAATTTTGTATCAGTTTTAGTTTTTGAGTAGTCCTCAAGGGCAGTCCCACATGAAGTGCACACAGCAGTCCAAATGACAGTGAGTAACCATGGTTTCTGAGACAACATCAAAAGGGAGAATGCTTGTTTAGCCAAGACTAATGGCAGGTTGCAATATTTATCTGACCTTGGTGAAAATCTAACCTGGATCTGACCTGTTTGGTATGGGAGTGGAAAATCGTCAGCCTTAGATTAGATTGTGTGTATCCCAGCACTGGTTATATTCCTCTGAAAGCCAAAAGTGAAAAGGATTTTCAAGCAATAATGTTCTTTGAAGCTCTGGCAATAAAAGTAAAGGAGCAATATAAAAAAAATGGGACTAAAGTTACATAGTGATAGCACTTAGATTTATATACCACTCTGTAGTGCTTTATAGAACTTTCTGAATGGTTTACAAATGTCAGCATTTTGCACCCAATGATCTGGGTTTTCATTTTAGCAACCTTGGAAGGATGGAAGGCTCAGTCAAGATCAAACTCCTGGCTGTGGGCAGAATCAGCCTTCAATGCTGCATTCTAATCACTGGCTCCTTACAGATAACAAAGATCAAACTAATGGTAAAATAAACCAATGAAGGTTGCAAAAGGATGGATAGTGTCTGATTTTTAGGATCAACCAATCACTTTCAAGTTTTATCTCTGGACTTAAAACAAGTTTCAGGTCCTTTTGTCTAATCAGTGGTTCTTGCATATATCTCTATCAAGGGATATCCTCCTTATTCTCTGCATCATGGTCCCACCTGTTAGAATGTCTAGCAAAGAGTCCTGCAAACCCATTATTTCAAGATTTTGCATTCTGCCTGCCTTTTCCCATGAATCAGGCTACCCTCCCTCCCTCACTGAATCTCCTTTCTGGAAATTATTAAAGACAAAATTGTTTTAGACAGTCTTCCCCTCAGCCATCTGATATCTGATGTCATCTTCTCATTCCTTTTCCCACCTTTTTCCTGCTTTATTTTTGTTGTGCTTTGTTTGGCTGATTGTTGTTTCTAACCATTGCTATTTGTTTTGTTTTTGTTTGTTTGTTTGCTTTCTTTATGACTGGAGATTTTATTTTGTTCTGTTTGTACTTTTTCTCAACCACTGAGAGTCGTTTTGATTACAGCAGGGTAGAAATGGGTTTAATAAAAGAAAGAAATGAGATCAGTTCTGAATGCCGCTTTTGCATTGTTTAAACAATGCTCAGGAGCACATATATACAAATATAAAACTCTGCAGAAACAACACCTTGCCTCTAATTCTATATATGGCCATATCAAGATTATTTTAATGCATTTATATGTTCCTTTCTTTGCACCAGGTAAATGTTTGCAGCATAGACAGCTGTAAAAAGTGGATATGGACTAACCTCTGTATAATAGTCAAATAAATCATTCCTAAACATAATTAGAGATTTGTAATTTATCGGTTGCCCTGTAGGAAAAAGAATCATACAAAACATATACAGAATTCTGATTAGACTACTCTATTGGAAGTTTCCTTAACTGTTCTTCCTTTGTTGTATGATAAATTGCTTTCATAAAATATCTTCCTAACACATTTACTAATTTTGTTATTATCTAATGTTATTCATTATCTGAACAAAGTAGACCAAATAACTGAATGAAACAAACCTATATTTGTGTGTGCCATTGAGTTATTGTGTTGCAGGTTGTTCTGCCACACATCTTCAGCACTGGGTTGCAATGAAACAAACAAAGCTATGTGTTCAAGCAGACAGAATACAAATCCAAGGATTTGTCATGAGGTTCAAAAATATATTGCTAACAAACACAAGGAAATCTCTCATAGTGTCAGCTGTATCTATAACAAATATTATCTGTGAACTAAAGAGTGAGTCAGAATTGTTTATTTATAAATAGATAGAAAGATAGATAGATAGATATAAATAGACATAGAAATAGAGATAAATAAATATACATACATACATATATACATACATACATACATACATACATACATACATACACACATACATACAAATATAAATCTGACTCTTATACACACACACACTGCTCAAGTAATGATTGCTTGAAGTTATGACAGACCTCCTCAGAGCTATTTAGGACTTCATTTCTAAAGCCCCTGTCACACTGCCCAACGGATGCAAAATGTTTGTAAAAAAGGACACAGCGGACGAGAAAAATGTTCCATCCGTTGTTATCCGCTCTCAAAAAAGGGACACAAAATTTGCAATAAAACAGAGTTTGATAACAACGGAAAGGAACGGACGGGGGGAGGACGCAGAGCGGATGGAAAGCGGATGCAAGAACGGAAGCATCTTTTGCATCCTTAGGCATCCTCTACACATCCTTAATCCGAGATAGGTCCCCTTCTGCGAATGTTTTTTCCATTTTAAATGCTTTCCTTTGCAAGCTGCATCCGCTTTCATCCTTTCTCCGTCCGTGCTACTGATGCTGTGTGTCCGTTCCGCGTCCGTTCCACTTCCTCCCTCATCCATTTACCGTGGAGTGGATTCGAGTTGCGCGGATGCACAGCGGATGCCTAGTGGATATAGCGGATGTGTAAACAGATGACAACGGATGCAGAACGGATGTCCCCGTATGCCTAGCGGATGCAGAACGGATGCATTTGATACATTTTCTGCTCAAAAGTTTTGAGCAGCTCAAAACCTTTTGAGCGG
Source organism: Laticauda laticaudata (assembly GCA_004320025.1). Taxonomy (NCBI): domain Eukaryota; kingdom Metazoa; phylum Chordata; class Lepidosauria; order Squamata; family Elapidae; genus Laticauda; species Laticauda laticaudata. The sequence goes on along the minus strand of BHFT01032663.1, from coordinate 5,081 downwards.
ATGAAATGTCAATAGACGGATGCTGGACGGATAGAGAGAGATGAAATGGAAAGGCAAGTGAGTACAAGAACGCGCAGTGAGTACAGAACGGAAGCATCGCGTTAACCAACGGATGGTAAGTGTTTTTCTCCATTTTACATCCTCTTTCCGTCCGTTGCTGCAGTGTGACAGGGGCTTAAGTTCCACAGTCCCTCCTCATGTTTACATGATTGCATTTTGTGCACTTGGCAACTAGCTCACATTTACAGCCATTTGCGTCATCCTGCATTCATGTGTCCGTGATTTAAGATACTTTTTACAGAACCTGGAATTTACTTCTAGTTTCCAGAAAAAAAAATTCCATTGAGTTCAATGGATTCACTTAATGACTGCTATGTTCAGTTAACAACTGCTGCAGTCAAAATTGGGTGCAGTGGTAACTTGTTGAACAACTAGCATGACTTATGACCATAGTTCTGGGCTCAATTACAGTCATAAGTTGAGGACTACCTTAAAGGCTCATGTAAGAACTCACTTTCCTACAGAGTCCTACATATAGAAAAGTATCAAATTACAGAGAAGTATTTATAAAAATGAAGTGCATAAATGGCCTTGAAAATTATGATAATTTGCATTCATAGTCTCTCTCACACAAATATACAATCTTGTTAAACAGCCACACTCCTTTTGCTCCTTCCCGTATTTCATCATATTTCACTTTAGTTTTCCCCTTGCAACAGAGATTTGAATTATAAATATTCTTAATATCATGCATACTGCATACTCCCTGATGTTTTATAAAGGAAAACAGGTGTACACAGATGCAACATTGATAACATCAAAGCAACTGCACACAGTATTGCTGTCATTGTTATTCAAATAGAACAAAAACTTCCTTCAAAAAAGAAGACATTGGCACTTTTGAGGACCCTTCCTGGGTCAGAATTTTATGGTTTATTATATTCTTGTTATTCATAATTTACATTCTTCTATCAAGCTAGAAAAATGTTTTTTAAAATGCTAGAACTAGGGAAATTTATGTACATTAATTTTCATGCATACTTCAAAAAGAAATGGCAAACTGTTTTTATACAACCACATAAAATTATTATGATTTTTCCATTCCATATTCCTTTAATTAAACATAAGTATATAGGAATATAGTTTATAGGTATATAGGAAGCTGACATCCTGTAAAACAAGGTATTAACCTCCAGCATCAAAATAGTGGGTGATGGTAGTCTATTCTTTTTTTTTGGGGGGGGGGGG
>BHFT01032662.1:0-17037 GCA_004320025.1 Laticauda laticaudata | reverse complement strand
ATAAATGATGGAAACCAGCGAAAAAGTCACAAATTGAAGCCATATGACTGCATGAAGCTGCAAACCACTGTTAAGCTGAGCTGGTTGCCAAGTGACCAAAGCTATCATGTGACTGTGGGGGGCAGTGCATCCTCTTTGCATCCGTAAGTGCAGTGAGACAGGGTCTTTACTTGCCAAAGTCAGAAGGGCTTATCTTCTAAAAAACTAATCTTACTAACTGAAAATATTCCTGCTTATCCCTGTTTTGAAACCTGTATTTCAGTGATCCCTCTCAATGCAAATTTATATCACCCTCAAGCAATTTTTTTCTCCAGAGAAACAAACTTTTTCAGTCTCTTTCATCTCAGTTGAACTAGTCATATGAAATAAAAATTTGTTCCACAAGCTGTTCGCCTTCTAATATTCTGAGGCTTTAAAGGTGCTGGAAACTTCACTTTTGGTTATTTCTCTTTTCTATTAAACACAAACCTAATAACTCTGTCGTGTCTCTCATATTCTTGGGTATGTTGTCTGTCTTCTGAGTATGAAAATATGGACATCAACTGCCTTTCAGGGAAAGTATGTTTGGCATCTGAATATGGCCTGTGGTGTGTTATTAATCATTAATGGCACACATCTATACCCAGGCAGTTTCTTCATTTCTCGTGTTCTTTTTTTTAACTTTGAAACTCATTGTCTGTCTTTGACAGTATGGCAACTTAGTGCCATTTGCTATGCATACACCTCTGTTAGTACTCGGTGCATCCTTGCCTGTGTGGATAGGTCAAGAGTGTGCAAAGGTCAACAAAGCTCTCCATCCCTCGACACCAATATTCCTTAAACTTCGTTCTCTCAGGATCCCTTCTCACTTTTAAAAATTATGAAGGATCCCAAAAGAGCTTTTATTTGTATGGGTTATATTTATTGATATTTACCATATTAACAACTAAAAGTGATGCATGCATTGCCATTGTGGTTCTCATGATGATTGTTTCATGGGATTTCAGTACTGGTGGTCCTTGACTTATGACCAAAATTGAACCTGGAATTCAGAGGTTGCATTCAGCAGCTTCTGACCAGTTCTGGAGAACTGGTAGAGGAAATTTTGAGTAATTCGGAGAACTGGTGGTAACCTTCCCCCAGGACTGGGGAGGGAATGGAGATTTTGCAGTATCCTTCCCCTACCACACCCACCAAGCCATATCNTATCACATGGCCAGATCCAAGTTTTCAATTTTTTTTGTGGCAATTATTAAGCAAACACCACAGTCAATAAGTGAATCCCTTTTTTCCCAATGGGTACATTTTGCCAGAAACCAAAAATAAATGATGGAAACCAGCGAAAAAGTCACAAATTGAAGCCATATGACTGCATGAAGCTGCAAACCACTGTTAAGCTAAGCTGGTTGCCAAGTGACCAAAGCTATCATGTGACTGTGGGGGGCAGTGCCACCATTGCAACTTCAAAACTGGTCATAACTGGCTCTGGGAAGGTCTATTGTAACTTCAAACAGCTGTTAAGCAACCCCAATGGTATGTGAAGGATTATCTGTGTTGTATTATTTTTCAGCATAAGCTGGCAAATAATTTTGATTTCACGGACCACTGGGAGGATTTTTGAGGGGGCCAGGGGTCCTTGGATCAGCTTTTAAGGAAACACTGTTATACATTTTTCACACTGTTCTCAGAACGTTTTAGGAGTTTTGTTTTCTTTTGTTTTTTAAAAACAAGTTTTGATTCTGCACCTCTGGGCTAGTATTGAAGCATTATATTTTCTAATGTTCACACTGTGCACTTTAATATAACCTCTGGATTAAGAGGCAACCGAATATATATTTATTTAAAGCAGGAGTAAGCAACCTGGAGCCGTGCAGATATTTTTGTATTATAACTCCCACAGTTCCCTGTTATTGGCCAAGCTTCTTAGTGCTGATGGGAAAGTACCAAGCTGTCTCCCATGAATGTAAATATATTGCATCCCTGCTCAGCAGAAAACGTCCCTGAAAAAGAGTGAGACTCTGAAATTTAAGTGACATGACAGGAAACAAAAAGCAAATGAAGAGAGCAAAGCAAAACAAGGAAACCCTGGCAGTGATGCTTCATGTTACACTGTAGTTCTAAAATAATTAGTCAGGTGAGAAACTTTTCCAAGAGAGAAGCCAGTCGGAATGGGCTTCAGAGAGCAAAGAAATGGTTCAACTTCAGGACTAGGATCAAGGAACACCCATTGAACTGCTTGCACTTACTTGTGACACTGTTGAAGCTCTGTACACCACACAATTACTACACTTTGCATTGTACAGTCAATAAATTTCTCTCCCACCCCCTCTCCCCCTCTCTTCAATATTACAGATTCCAACACTTCTGGCTCCAGCATACATGTGAAGAAGCCAGCATACATGGGGGCTCTGTTAAGATGCTAGCAAAAGGCTGAAAAGGAAACAGTTCTTTCCAGGTTTAAACAGATAAGGCTTATCAAAAGATATAATGGTCCTCATAGCTTTCAGAAATGTCATGCATTTTGCCAAATTCTGCTAACTTAGCAAGCATAGGTTTTCCTTTATGCCATCTGCCAAATATAGAGACATATTCTAGAGGGAAGTGTGCTTCAGCCAATACAGCTGCTCAAATAATGCACGATACCAAATCTGAAAAACGGCTCAGAAAATCCTCCAAAGATTTTCAAGTTACTCTTCTTCCTTCTATCACTGAACAAACGAGCCATCCCTCACACTCCTCAAGACATTTAAACCACACCAGGGAAATGAGCTTCTGTCCCACACAATTATTATTTTTTCTTTCACCTTATAACAGAAACTCTATAGGGGAGTTTGCTGCCCTGGGGTAAAATTGCTTGAAATAGTCTAAAAGTGTTGACATGTACAGGAAGCTGCAAATATCATCAGTTTGTGACAACCAGATGTTTTTTACTTTCATTCCGGGAAGGACTGATTCCTTGTATCTGAGCATAATAGTTTATTTTCAGTTTCCTGTCCTGAACTCCCATAAACTCAGGGTATATTTTCTTTCTCTGTTGCCTGTACACTGCCAGAGCAACTGATCTCACTGTCTGGAGGCAAGGGTGACATCTGCACAATTATCACTGTAAAATTCTAGCAATGTCCTTCCCACCAAAGCCAAGCCACAGAGAAATATATTTGAAAACCTATAGAAATATGGCACCACTGTATCCCAGCAAATGAAATTGATTAAGGGTTGCTTATAATATCCTATGCTAGATAAAAATTCATGTTTCAGTTCTGTTTCTATCTTTATACATAGAAATTTCTTTCCTTATTTCTCCTTTGCTATTTGCTGTTTCTCTAGACAGGCCTATTCCTTTGAAGATCATATTCCTACTTGTGCTGTGCATTTTTCTACGCAGTGACTCACCCTCGTCTTCCATTTCCCTATCCTAAACTATCTTTCCATTTTTATTGTGCTCATCCACCCTAAAACTCCCTGCCTAGAAAGAAGAAAGGGTTTAATATTACTCAACTGTATTATGCAAGATGGGAAGATAAAGTGAGTGCTGGCATACTCACATTTCTCTGGGTCTCTGTGTGAAATGTCTGTCAGCTGCTTAGCTGATGACATTCTCCTATTTTTGTAAGATGCTCACTGTTAATAAATATTGGTAGGATTAAAAAAATATAACATAAGTTGCATTCGTTTATAAATTGCATATCTCCTGGTTCCCTTTCAGGGTAAGTAATATAATACAAGCATAGAAAGAAAGTAAGAAATAGTTTCCCTCAAAAATTAACTTCATGAGATTAGATAGGGAAGGGAAAGCTGACTCTAGTTTATACTAACATTATTCACCAGATCTTTCTTTCCTTGCCTGATCACATCCTGCAATGCAATATCCTGAGGGATGAGAGAAAGAGATGCTACCTAGAGAAGGATCAATCAGTCCTTTCTAATTGATCAGACTGATAAAAGTGATGAGAAGTTTGTACTTCAGACTTAAAATATTCTGTTAATGTAGACTTACAATAAAGTGTTGTTACCCATTTAGCTCATCTGGTCACATTTCCTATCTGGATGAAGCAGGATAACTTCTACACATATATCCATGTATTGCTGATATCAGCAAAGCCAAAATGGTGGTCACTTGAGGTTTTCATCCCAAATAATTTCATTGTTTTTATGGTTAATTCCATTCATCTGACTGAAGGCTTCATACTATGTTTTATTTCCCTCAAAACTATCTAGTATTTTCTCTGCCTCCCTTAATTTTAACCAATTCTTGCTATTTTTATTGTATTCATAGAAACCATCTTTTTTTCTCCTTCTATATATATTGTATGGTATCCTTTTCCCATCCTTTTAGTTTGCAGAATTCTTTTTACCATTCACAGTTCCTTTCACTTCATCATTTTACTTTCCACTAGTGTGACACCACACACTTCCATACACTCTGTAGCATAATCGTTTTCACTCAGTAGTTTCCACAGCCCATTTTGTTACATCCATATTCTAGTCCTTCTGTTGGGAGGCCAATCTGCCTTTCTATACAGGGCTTGTACTTTTACTTCCTGCAATTATTCTGTTTTCACTCTCATTTCCTTCATATTTTCTTTTCTTCCATTGTCCGTTTTCCCTCAAGATAGATTTTTAGCAGTACTGAAAATGATTTTTCCAACATCCATTGTTTTTGTGTTGTTCAACAAATCTCAATCCTTCATCAAAAACAATCCTATCAATCGTGCTTTCAGATTTCTGTTCAAAACATAGAGGTCCCCTGTGCCTTGGCAAGTATACACTTGTTTAATCTTGCCTTTCGTCACATTTTTTTCAGGTTTTGCTCCCTAAGCTTCTTCTTAGTTTGATTACTTTTCATTCTAGTTCATGTGATTATTTTTTTATCAAGCTCTTACCTTTTTCCTACTAAACATTTTAATAAAGCCAGAACTAATTAGCATTCTATCTAACCCATTCTGAAGTCCTGCCAAGTTGTAAGAAATCTATAAAATCCTCTGCAGCTTCTACAGCCAAATGACCTCACCCAGGTTATCTTGTCTATGTAAATTTTGATAGGTTTTACAGTGTTGCTGTGGAGGTTTGTGTTTCTCCAGGGATAGTAAAATGACCTTTGTCCATTCCCACATCATCTCTACTTCAGGGTACATGAAGGGCTTCCTTCATCTTTAGCCAGATTTCTGCTGTAAGCACCTTGTGATTTCTTTTTATTTAAAATCTAATTTCTGGCTAAAAACTTTTATAGGATAGCAGGGATAAGAATTGTTCAGGCAATCACATTCTTATTAATAAAAACAAGGACAGACTTAAATACCAAAGTATTCAATTTAGGAGAGATTTCATGCCAGGCTTATTTGAATGGGAAATCACTCAGTCTGCCACAATGAATGAAAAGAAACTCGAAATTATATTATTAGTTGATCTGGAACATTCACATTGCATTATCTGTCATAACCTTCTAGGCAGTTGATAGGAATATTTAAACAAAATAAAAATAAAACAACCCAGCAAACCCAAAACAGCAGCAGACCAACACAGTGGAAACTATTAAACTATTTAAAATCTTGAATTAAAAATGAGAAGGATTATATTTCAAAGGTCTTCCTCTAAATGAAGACTATCATTAATTTCCAGACATTTGTTAATGAAAAAGGGAGTTTCACAGCATTCTCTCTCTCTTTCTGTCTCTCTCTCTCTCTGTGTGTGTGTGTGTGTATGTGTGTCTGTGTGTGTGTGATAGAATCCTTTGTCCATTCTCACATCATCGGGAATAAAACATCCATTGTTTCCAATATTTTCCTTAAACCAACTCACACAGGAAAACAATACAATAAATGTTAATAGGTCCTGAATTCTACTTAAGTCAATGAAGTCATAATATGGGCTGCAAAAATCCAGAAATCCCTAGATATGGCAAAGAGATACAGAAACCTCCAACCTTTTGCTGCCATCTGCTGATCTTCTGGAAAGTTGTAGCTGAGATCTGGTAGCCCTATGTTTAATCAATGGAGTCTGAATGGAATTGCCATCTTCTGGATGGCATATTCTGGACCATATTTGCATGTTTAACGGGATAATATACAGACTACTTTCCAATTACTTTCGTCATTCATGAGATGACTGAATAAGTGGTTAAAGTTTGCTTGATTGTGAATGGAACTTCATTTTTCCTGGAGAACAAGACTCTGAATGGATTCAGATGCTTCACTCAGGTATGTTTTCTTCATTGGGAACACAAAAATCATATTCTTTGGAAACTACCCACTCAGAAAGTGTCAAAGGCAAAGATAATGGGGACTTGGCCTTAGAAATTATTCAGTCAGAGGCTTCTGAAATCAAGATATTAAAGATTTGTGAACAGAAGTGTATGCTGAACTTGATTAGATAATGAAGCTTTACACCAGAGATAGTATTCAGCAGGTTCTGACCAGTTCTGGAGAGCAGTTCTGGTAGCAGAAATTTTGAGTAGTGTGGAGAACCAGCAAATACCACCTCTGACTGGCCCTGGCCCTATCTATTCTCTGCCTCCTGAGTCCCAGCTGATTGGCTGGGTCCTCTTTTGTTGCCCTGCACAGGAGAACGGAGCTGGAAAGTAGGCTAGTGGGGTGGGGAGGAAATGGGATTTTGCAGTAACCTTCCCCCAGGAGTGGAGAGGGAATAGGGATTTTACAGTACCCTTCCCCTGCCACGCCCACCAAGCACACCATGCCCACCAAGCCACACCCACAGAACTAGTAGTAAAAATTTTTGAATCCCAACACTGCTTTACACCAACCATTTCTTTTCAAAACACAAAAGAAACCCACAGCTTGTTGGAAGCATGCATAAATTTCCTTTTCCAAAAGAACCTGGCCTTAGAATATTTAATCCAAGAGTTCAGAAAAGCAAAGAGAGAATCAGTGATTTTCAAATGCTAAAACCAGAATGTACCATTCTTTAAAATATGTCTTCTTTGAAAGTCTCCTTCTTCCAGACTCTCCTTGGCTGTTAAATAAGCACAGTCTAAAGTTCCTTCAGTTTAACATCCTGGTTACTCATAAAGTGTGGCTTCTACTAAACTTGAGCTATGGTGCCTCCTGTTTAATATATTAAATTTGTCAAGATGCCAAGTACTTTACAAATAATTATAATAATCATAAGAGACTAACCATACAGATATTAATAAAATTGTATAGCAATGTAGGAAGAAATGAAATCACTTGGACTTCACTAGTGATTATTTTCATAAATGTTTAATGCTGAATTGAAACTGCTCTACTCTTCATACCAAATTGGCCATAACATGGACATTATTCCACCACTGCCGAATAATTGTATTTGCCTGTCTTGAAAAATTCTTCTCTAATTTCTATTCCCATTGTTGAAACCAGATGTTAAATGCAGAGACAGATGTGAAGACAAAGATAAGATTAGTGGAAGACAGAATATGAATAAAATTAGGGAAATTTATACAGTATACAAGCCAAACTCTGCCTGGAGGAACTTGGGAAGTTTTTTTCCACTTGCTGGTTCGGAAGTTATGCTATGAAATGGTTTGCTTAACCATCACATTTAGCATACATCACAATTAGCATGATGATGGTAAGTCATAAACCATGGTTCACAGCCATATTAAGTCAAAACAATTGTATGTTGTGTATGAACCTAGTCACAAAATTAAACCTTTGCTCATTCTACTTCTCAAGATTTGAGATAGGAGTTTTTGCAGCTCTACCTGGAGATGATATGGATTAAGCATATTTTTGGTACAAAGCAGATGTTCTACCAGTTAAGTGGGAACTATTCAACTGATATAATGTTTGAATTTCAGCTACAACCAGATGATGGTGGAACATGAGAAACAGTCCAAGCCCTGTTTTACAAACATTGTATTTTCCATTCATCTTAGGGTCAAGCAGGCCAAAAAAACTTCATGAAGTAGGTTTTCAGGAGTGTCCCTAAGGAATGTCATAAGAAAAAGCAGAAGTATATACATGACATTTCAAACAGCCAGAAATAAATTGGCAATACAAGATCATGAGAGGAAAGCAAACTTCTGTGAACCATGGTGGACATGGACAAGTTAGGAGATGATGGGATTAGAAGTGACACTAGCTCAAAGCCAGTCCTTTCATAAGACAGGATAATTCTTTTTTTGAACTTTTAGTGATACCTACTCTTTTATTTAACCTACTCTTCTTAAAACCACAGCTTTTCCTGAACAAGAAATAGGGAGCCAGCAACTGGAAGCCAGATGGAAGAGAGTCTAGATAAAGAAGCAAATCAGGAAAGCTTGATGAAAACACTGACACAATCATTGGCTGGAAGAGCACAGGAAGCAGACCAGATTGGCATTCACACTTGCAAATAGACACATGCAATAATTGGCTTACCTCATAATGGCTCAACAAAGACAAGTTTCATACCTTCAGTTGCAACAAACCCGTTTATTATTTCTACTGATCATTTCAATCATAATGTTCTGTACGTGCTGAATATTCAGTTTCCCTGAGAAACTGACAGCAATTTATGTACAGTATTGCTAAGAAAACCAATTTTTAAAATGGTTGGTACTAGACAACCCTCCTCCTGTTTGAAAAGACTATGTACAATCACTCATATTTACATCAGGTAATCAATCTAATTTTTTAAAAAATCTCACAATCCTACACAATTCTTGAGTCTAACAGAATATAATTTATATTGTCTAAGAATGTATAATGCTAGCATTAGATTATGCTTTTCTTGTTATGTGAGAACTCTAATTGTGATGTTCCGAAGACTGGGATTTTTTTTCATTCATAAATAAATCTAGTTCATTAAAAAGAACAAGCCTTGCCTTAGAATAATGGAAATTGTATAAATTCTCATTTTGTTTGAGTTCTTTATATTTTTTCAAAAAAGTATTATTTCTCCTGGTTCATAGGAATACAGGATTTCAGTGATTGTGCAAGAAATGATCTAGAAACAAGAAGGCTATCAACTAGAAAAAAGAACCTGGAGAGGAATTCAAATATCTATAAACTGAAGTTTTACATCTGAGTAGAACATATAGACTTTGATCACAGGAGCATAGATTGTGTTAAATGACAGTAATATCCTTTCCACGCAAAAGATATAGAAAGCAGATTTAATCAATGAAATAGTTAACCCAAGGAGGTGTGCACCTTAATATTACAGCATATGTTTCTCAATCTTGGATACCTTTAAGATATGTGGACTTCAGCTCCCAGAAATTCACAGCCAATCTTATAGGTAAGCATTTCACAGCTTAGATTCAATATCAAAAGTCCCGACTCCTAGTGATAGCCAGTTGTATAGTTTTCCAGCTGTGTGGAATATTAAGGGTGGCTAAAATGACTTAAAGTAATCGAAATTTCAATGTATGCATCTTTTTCATCCTGTTCTTCATATTCAGAAAGGGAGGGATATTGTGCATTGCACTGTATCTCAAAGTTATAAACTGACCTGTGATGCTTAAATCATGTAGGACTAAGACCAATTATTTTATTGTAACAATGAAGTGATTGTGGTCCCCTTGTAACTCGACCTCTTTTGGACTTCATAATGCAGAAAGAATGCACTTGAAAGACAGTACTTTAAGAGGAACTGCATCTGTATTTTTCTTATTAGGATTTTTTTTTTGTCTTGTATTTCCTTGTTACTGATGTGGCAAGAAGAAATTTGGTCAACTTCCAAGAAAACAAGTAGTCCATTCACATTGAAAAAGATGGGAAGACACCTTTATCTGATCCTGCAGCAATCCTAATGTAAAGCACTGGATTTGCCAGCCTTTGACCTCATGGTCACAATAAGTCAGAGGTCGACTTTATAGTCATATACAGAACAATAAGGAACCCTGGCTTTATTATGACTGCTCTCCTGAAGAGAAGGAATTCCTTCTAATCCCTGGTTCTTTGGAATAAATCTTCAAAGACAAACTGTTTTCCTTTCTTTCAAAAGATTGCAGCCCTTTGGCATTGCCTGCTGATCCAAAAATTATTAGGAAAAATATGTAACTGAATATTTCTAAACAAATAATGAGTTGATTCAGCTGTTTGGAGTCCTTGTTTATTTATAGAAATGTACAAGAACTTTATGTTGGAGATCATCTTGTCCAGAGGTAGGAAACCTGTGGCTCTCCAGATGCAGATTACAGCTCCTATTATCACTGACTATTGGACTATTGGGAGGCTGCAAGAAGGTAAATTCATAGATTTATTATTGTTGACTTAATCTAATTAAATTCAGGGAAGGTAGGCAAGCTGGCTGAGAAAAAAATTAGGACCCATTCCATTGAAGACCCAAATCTTGGTCCTTCACAATGGGATGGATGGCTAGAATTGAAAGGGCAGGTCTTTCCAAGAGCTGCTTGAATGAAATGGCCCTTGGACCAAGCCTTAATTTTCACATGATTTCTGAAGAAGTTTTTCAATGGAATACTGTCACCAGTTCAGCTTCTTAATGGCTAAAAATTCACAGTCACCCCTAATGAAGTAAGCTGCGTACATTGACTTTTCAGTTCTGTTATGTGCACTGTAATTTTTTGATTTAGAAATTTGTTTAAAATGTTGATGTCTACCATCGATGAAGCTTCATAATTAACAATTAAAGCAAAATTCTGCATGGTGAGCTGTCTCTGAATCCTTAGACACAAAGACAAACCTATAGTATGTGATTAGATCTTCCCTTGCCACACTAGAAAAAGGGACTGTCATCCCAAAACTCAGATCAAGTCAGGGTTATACTTCACTATACTAAACCTGGAAAACCAGATGTATGCTCTTGGTTATTCATAAAGCATAGGTAAAAATGCATAACTTATGAATATATGAAATATCCTTATTATCCTTGGTCCTACAAAGCATATAAGGCAAAATATAATTTTAAACAGATTGTCAGAGAGCAAGTTATACTGGATTCAGTATAGACTACAGTGTATAGTTGATCATTTTCCCATAAAATACCCCCTAAAGGGCAAGTATGCAGAACGAAAGTCAGCTTGAAGAAATTAGTGAGAAGGAGGAATGGCAGCGAAAAAATAATGGAGCATAATTGTGTGCACAATCACACACATGTGCACACTTTTTGCATTACCTAGTTTCATTTCCAGAAGAAATGGTTATCTGAATATATTATACATATTTGTATGAAGTGTCTTGCTTTCATCCTGTAAAAATAAAAATAAGAAAATGATGCTTTTATTAGCACAAATTTGCAGAAATCAAGTTGGCCAAATTTATCACTCAGTACCAGTCTAAAGCATACCTATATACCTTCTTACATTGAACTATTTCAAGATATAGTAATTGTCATACATTTACTTTCAATAAACCATTGATATTATCTTCATTTAGTCTTGTTTCAAAAAATTTTAAGACATGATTGAAAATTACTTTCCATGGCTTAATCAAGGGATCATCCCCCATGCTATCCTAAATAGAGCTTTTGCCTGTGTTTCTGGATAACACAGTCTTCTCTTTTAGGGTTGTACTATGCCTTCTCTATGCTTTTAATAGCTTTTTTATTGTTAAATTATATTATGGTTGCACAGTCAGCCAGATGGCTGTTTAGACTGGCTTGCTGTTATTGTTGTCATGGTTCATTGCACGATCATACCCACTGCTCCTCCTTCCTATTTTCCCCACAACAACAACCTGTGAGATGGGTTGGGCTGAGAGTGAGTAAGTGGCCTGAAGCCACACATCTGGCTTTCATGCCCAAAGTGGGGCTGGAACTCATGGTCTCCTGGTCCAGCACCCAACATGTATCCATTACAGATGGTGAGATAACTATATCCACAATATAATCCCCTAATCACTCCCAGCCCAACCTGAAGATGGTCTCCTCCTGTGTTTTTACTGCTTCAGGAGAATTGCCTGCAGGACTTACTGGAATAACTTTGATAGCCATAACTACAGCAGCATTATATAGCTTAAGGTGATGACTGTTTTGAAATACTGGAAACAACCTCCCTTCCTCCCTCCCTCCCTTCTCTTTGCAGTTCTTACTCATCTGGGCTATCCCATATTGTAATACTGAATTACTTTTAAGCATTGAATCAGTAAACTGCTCATCGGTGTTCTTAATAATCAGAACTCTTGGAGAGTTGATTTTGAGATTAACGATTTCCAGTCCAAGTTGATACCAAAAAAATTGATAATCACATTTTGCAGTAATTGAATAGGGTCTTGGTGGGACAGGAGTGTCAAAACAGAATGGAATGTTTCTGAATGAATTGCCTCTTACCCTGCTGGTAACCTGAACTGAAGTGCACCTTATGAGCATATTTGTTGTAAATCATGTTACTTCATTACCACTCAATTGTCAACAATGAAACTGTTCCTTGGAAAACAGTAGATGAACTTCCAAAAGGAAGCTTTCAATGAATAGTCACAAACACCAGCAGCACTTACAGGGTTAAATTAATCCATGTGATGAAAGCAAAGTTGTCTCATCATGGCACAAGAGCTGTCCCTTGTGACAGAGCACACCCATCCAAAAGTAACAGTCAGATTAGTTTTGAAGAAATAAGCTGGAACTGTAGACCCCTGTGTAAGAAATCTTCTGTTTACAAAACCTTCTTATGAATAAACATTAGGGGAAGACCCTGGCCATGAAAACCATTGTTGAATAATAAAGCTCTAAAAGATATTTATTCAAGCATTTCCTCTCTCGATTATACTTAATTGCCTTGGCAGCACTACCAGGTCCTTACAGACTTCTCTGAAAGTGTAAAATGATCATTGCTTGAAAAAAAATTTGCATGAATAATCTGATTTAGTCAGTAGCTTTGAAGCTGAGTTATTGAAACTGATAATTTAGGACCAAGCTGATTTAAAACTACAGACAACAAGACTTAAAGGCAACCTCCATCTATTTCTCAAATTTCATTTGAGTTTAGAAATGGGAAGTATTGGCAGAATCTTAGCAAGAAGGGATGTCAGGTAACATTTCCACTGGGAGAGAATTTCTATGAAAAAGACAGCTCTTTAAAACATTTTTCTCAGGATATTTTAAGTCTTAGTCCTTTCAGTTGAATAGGAATGGTGGTTGGATTTTGGGGGGCTCTGTATTTATTGCAGATGACAAGGGCAAAGTTGATTTCCTGCAACTCCAACTTTATATTGACAGATTAATTAGCACACACAAAAAATATTCCCTCTTAGTGGGATAGTCAACTGATCTTCCACAAGAGCCAAAAACGAAAGGAAGAACTGAGGTGTGGGGTGGAAGGAGCTGTGCTATGTGTACTTTCCAGGCAAATCAGTGCAGTGACCTTTGCAATAAAACATTCCACAGGATTACATTTAATATTCCTCGTCCCTTTCACCGCATCATCTTACATCATTCATTTTCAAATTGCTGCCTTTCCTTTGCTTAAAAGTGCTGGCTATGTTGTTTAAGGCCCTGTCACACTGGCTGACGGATGCAAAACGTTTGTAAAAAGGACACAGCGGACGAGAAAAATGTTCCAATGTTCTCCATTGTTCCGCTCCTCGAAAAGGGGCAAAACATTTGCATACCAGAGCGGAACAACACGGAAAGGAAACGGAGGGGGAGTAACGCAGGGGCGGATGGAAGCGGATGCTCGCAAGGAGCTAGCGGATGAAAGCGGATGGGAGCGCCGATGGCATATTGCAAGCTTCCGGGGTATGCCAACTCAGCAAAGAGGAGCGGAATGATGATAAAGCGGCAGAACGAGTCGGACGCCGAGCGGAAATGAGCGGAGCAAGCCAAAGCTGAGGGGATGAAGCAGATGCAACAACGGACACGCCTAAGTGATCTAGTGAATGCTAGCGGATGCCTACGGATGCCTGCGTTCACCCTGTCATGCGGGGGAGGATCAATGCGTCACGCCCACGGAATATAAAAGGAACAGCTCCCAAGAAGGTCAACATTCAGAGGAAAGACCTGCTTCCAGAACACATCGACTGCCTGCCGCTTGCTGCGCGCCTGCCTGCAGCCTTGCTGCCTGCCTGCAGCCAGTCTTGCTCCCTGCTGCATGCCTGCCAGCCCTGCTGCCTGCCTGCAGCCTCGCTGCCTGCCTGCCTGCCTCCAGCCACCTGCCTGCCAACATTGCTCGCTTGCCTGCTCTGCCAGCTGCCTGAGCATTCCTGCCAGCTGCCTGCCGAGCCTGCCTCGCCTGGCCTTCCAGCCTTGCTGCAGCCACAGCCACACCTACAACCATGAGGAAGAAGAGAAAGCCTCAGCCATCTCTGCAGCCTGCAAGAGGGACAGGGGCCACCTCTCCACCCTGGCCCTCACTCTGTTCTGCTGGCTTCTGTAGCAAGGGCCTCATCTTCTGGGCTGGGGCTTCTCTGCTGCTTCTCTGCCTTCTGCGAACGGCTGATGATTGTGCTCCTAGAATGCGGTGGTGCTTCTGCTCGTGCTCTCTGGCTGATACACTGCTTCTTGGGCAGTGGTGCTATCGCTGTGCTTACCCTCTGCTGAGCCCCTCGCTCCTCGTCCTGCTGGTCTCGCTGGTGGCTCCTGGTCTGCTGGGTGCTGCCGTGGTCCTGCTGGTGCTCCTTCTCCTGCTGGTCCTGCTGGTGCTCCTGGTCCTCTGGTCGCTCCTAGTCCTGCTCCGTGCTGACTGGTCCTGCTCGTGCTCCTGGTACAGTGGCTAGTCTTGCTCATGTTCCTGGTGCTGCTGGTGCTTAACTCTCTTGCTGCTGATCCTGGTCCTGACTGGTAGCTGCTGGCTATCTGGCTGGTGGTTACTTCTGCTTGCTGCTTATCCTGGTCCTGTGGTGCGTGCTGGTGCTGGTGCTGCTGACTGCTGGTCTTGCTATGCTGCTGTGCTTGGTGGTGGGTGGTGAGGAGCAGTCCCTACAAGCCGGAAGGCCCCCCTGTTGAGGGTCCATCGATGGTCCTGCCAAAGGAGGCAGAGGCAGATCGGAGACGGCGAGAGGAGACAGGTGTCTGTGGAGCATTGCCACGACGGGAGAACCCGCGGACAGCTGTTCTAACATACATGGTGGAGCGCGTGGAGGACTCCCTGGCGCAGTGGGAGAAAAAGGAGATCAGGCACTTCACCCAGCAGTGCACAACCTGCATCCACACCCCAACCTCCACCTCCACAGAATAGGCAGAGAGCCAGACAGGGAGAGGGGGCAAGCTCACAGCTGTCCTGCTGGAGATAAGAGACACCAGATCAGGAAGCAGTCATAGCATACTCTTCTCACTGGTCCACACGGTAACATCGACTTCATCACTCCAAGCGCAAGCCCTTCCTCTAACCTATGTGAACAGAGAGACCCTCATAGGACATTGCGGAACCCCAGTACCAGGTGGTGAAAGAGACAGGATCACGCATCTGCTTCACAACCCTCTCAGATTGAGATGAACCTGTCGCACCTGCGGAGTCCAGGTCTGCTCCTCCACGCAGGTGATGTCCTCCATTCAAGGCTTTCCAGACAGGCCCTCACTAGCTCCAGGGACACGGCTTACGCCAGGAGGTCCAGAACACAGGCAGTCAGCCCTTCGCAAAGTCATGCACAGTTCTGGAGACCGTTGTCACCTCGTTGCCACGAGCACCATGTCCCACTGCATGCGCTGAGCGCACATTATCGCCACGATGCACGACGCAGGCATCACTGCACTGACAGAAGCTCCGATCCACGAGTTCCCTTTGCATTCAGCGACCAGACCAGCGCCCACTACACTGCTCCTTCTCCACCGCCATAGCAGGCCAAGCCCGGCCTCAAGTACATCTGTCCATCATCGGTAACTGGGACTGACACCCTAGGTTGGCATGGAGGAGTGAGCTCTCAACATCACGGGCTGCGGCAGCTGTCTGAGAGTAGTTCCTCATCAACACACATCACCTGTTGTCTCTTGGGGCCAGGCACCCAGGTGGGGCTTCAGACCAGCAGCTCCAACAGAGTCCACCGTCGCAAGCACACTGAGACCTTCAACCCTGATCCTGAAGACTGGCACACCCTCCGAGGTGACCAAGAAGAGTGCGCCAGATGACTGGGTGCTACCTGTAGACTTTATTTGGACACTTGAACTGGGGTCGTTTTTTCTTTTAGCAGCTTGTTATTAATACGAAAGATTTACTTTGCTTACATGAGCACACTTGCTATTTCATTTATTTTTCAATTAAATAGTGCTTTGGTTGAAACTTTAGTGAAATGGTTTAAGGCCTGTTGCTGCTTGTGGATGGGTTAGAGATAGCTGTGGGATGGGCAGGGATTAGCCTTTGGGGATGGGTAATAGTTGGGATGGGCAAGCAGATAATACCTTTGGATGGGTTAAGAATAGTGTGGATGGGGTCAGGGATATACTCTTGGGATAGGGTCTTAAGAATAGCTGTGGGGATTGATAAACCTCCAGTGCAAGCAAGTGGGACTAGTATGGTCGCACCTCCAAGTGGCCCACCTATGGCCCTTTTTTAATTCAATTAACATGTAACATTAGATCCACACATTTAAGCCAGACTTATAACACGAACTCTTTATTAATGCCGCAGTTACAATGTAGCGGGCACCATCCATCATGAACATAGCCATCTCATCAGTGTGATGAGACAGGCTGAAGAAAGACATCCAGTAATCATCTATATCCTGTCTTGGCCACTTCCACTGCTCCCAGCTGGGAGTTGCACCAGTGTTTCAGGAGGTGCCGCTGACTTCTTCTTCCCTTACACGTGAAGCTCTGTTGGCGGTCTTGCAGAGACATCTCAGTGTCCTATCAGATTTTGCCCTGTCGCCTCCTTCACGCAGGTGCATGTCCCATTTGCCCTTTTTCATTGGACGGTCCATGAGCCTGTTTCTCAGACACTGGGTAGCGGGTGCGCATATGACGATTCGTGCAGAATGTCAGCAAGCTTCCCGATCCTTTCTCAGCAGTCCTCTGGGCGATGCTGCATGGTGGTCAGATAGTACCTGGAACCTGTTGGCAGGTGGCAAAGGCGTTCTCCATCCCATTCCACCTGCCGCTGGACAGCCTGTAGTTTGAAGAGTCCTGTCTTCACGGGTGGCATCTGGAAGTGTAGGGCTTCATGAGTAGGTTCTGAGGAGAAAGGCGTGCATTCCCCAGATGAAGTAGGACACATCTTGCGTGTCGTGTGGGCAGGGGTCTGGTTGG
>BHFT01032661.1:0-15109 GCA_004320025.1 Laticauda laticaudata | reverse complement strand
GTGGATGGATGCTCGACGGATAGAGCGTATGAAACACGTATGCAGTGAGTACACAACAGATGCATAGCATTTTCCAACGCTTTTTTTAACGCTTTACATCCTCTTTGCATCCATAAGTGCAGTGGGACATGCATAAGCACATCAACATGCCTATCATCCCTGTCCTAATGCTTTCTTTTATTCTTATCCATTTTATGTATTAATAATCATGTTTATACTTATATTTGTTATCTGATACATGCTTGACAAACAAATAAATAAAATAAATAAAAATAAACTAATCACATCCATCCATCCATCCAGTTTCTATAGCCATCCATCTCAATCAATGACTCTGGGCAGTTTACAATTAAAAAATTATATACAGATAATCCTGGATATGGTTTACAACCATAATTGAGCCCAAATTTCTGCAGCTAAGGGAGATATTTGTTAAGTGAGTTTTGCCCATTTTATGACCTTTCTTGCCACATTTATTAAGTGAACCATTGCAGTTGACTTTACTTGTTAGGTCATAAAAGATGACCACACGATCCCAGGACACTGCCTCCATCATAAATATAAATCAGTTTTGATCACATGACCATGAGGATGCTGCAAGGGTCATGTGAAAAATAGCCTACGTCATTTTTTACAGTAACACTGTAAGTTTGAACAGTCACTAAATAAACTCTTGTAAGTCGAGGACTAAACTGCATTATGATTAAAACTCTAGAAACATTTTTAAAAGTAAAAAATGAAAACATCCAAAATAAATATACATATACATGATAAGATAACAGCAAACATAGTATGGAAATTGCCAGAGTTTGAATACCAAAGGCTCCTAATTAGAAAGAGCATATTTTAGCCCAGTAAAAAAATTAAATGATTATATACTACTGCAGATATTAATGAGGGACTCAATATTTTCACTCTGAATATTATGGTTTCATCCAGTGTCTGATCTCTTCACATTACCTGAGTGTTTGTATTTTGGAAACGCTTCATGACCTCAGAAATAAAGGTTTTCATTTGTGAGAATTGATGAGTTTTTATGCTTCCTGAACCATCAATCAGAAACACAATGTCAACAGGGCGTCTGGAACATTCTACGGAAGCAAGGCCAATGGAGAAGAAAATGGAAAAAAAAAAGAATAGCACATAGTCAAGCAGATGACAAAATAAAATAACATACATAATAAATAAATTATGCAAAAAATGAATCATGATTGTGCATGTCTGTGTCTGCATGTGAGATACTGTAAGTTGACTGACATTTAATTATCCCGCATTCTTTTCCGAAATGAGCTGACCTTCATCCTTGTGTGTATAATTTTACAAAAATCCTGTTCACGCTTTTTTCAGAATAAGCTCCATTCAGCTCAATGCATCTGGGCCTCATGGAGAGTTTAGGTAGTCCTTGACATTATTGTAACTGACCCTGAAATATGGGTTTTAGCAGAGTTGGTATTCAGCAGGTTCTGACCAGTTCTGGAGAAGCAATAGTGGACATTTTGAATAGTTTGGAGAACCGGCAAATGCCACCTCTTACTTCCCCTGCCACGCCCACCAAGCCACACCAACAGAACTGGTAATAAAAACATTTGAATCCCACCACTGTGTTTTAGTCATAATTGGAGGCATCAAGAGCTATAATGGTGCAGTGGTTAGAATGCAGTACTGCAGGCTCCTGATTGCCGGCTGCCAGCAGTTTGGTATTTCAAATCTCACTGGCTCAAGGTTGACTCAGCCTTCCAATATCAGTAAAATGAGGACCCAGATTGTTGGAGGCAGTAGGATGACTCTGTAAACTGCTTAGAGAAAGCTTTAAAACACTGTGAAGCGGTATATAAGTCCAGGGATGGGCTGCTATGGGTTCGCTCAGGTTCAAGAGAACCCGTAGCTAATGTTATGGCTGGTTCGGAGAACACCAAATCCCAGCCCTGGCTGGCCTTGCCCACCCAGCCTGCCCCTCTCAAAAGTCTCCATGCAGCTCGCTTTGGATGTGAGGTAAGTGCAGAGCCCATGCAAAGGCTTGGATAGGGCGAAAAACAGGCCTCCCTGAAGTTCCAGAAGGCCAGGAACTGGCCCCTTTCCAGCTTCTAGAGGCCTCCAAAGCCTGGGGGAGGCCATTTTTGCCCTCCCAGAGGCTCGAGGAAAGCCTCTGGAGCAAAAACATACCACCACCTCCTTGGCTGTGGTGCAGGAGGCTGACTAGGCCACTCCTACCATGGTCACACCCACTCAGCAACCGGGCAGAGAGCTTGTTGCTGAAATTTTTGAAGCCCACCCCCATATAAGTAAATACTATTGCTATCACATGATCAGATTGAAGGGTTACTACCGGTTTTAATGACAGTTCTTATGCAAACACAACGGTTGTAAAGTGAATCCATTTCCCCCCAATGGAGATTTCTTTTTGTTGTTGTTGGAAACCAGAAGTAAATACTAGAAACCAGGAAAAAAAAGTCACAAATTATAGCCACATGACTGTGGGACACCAAAAATGACTTTAAAAGTGTCCCAATCACCAAATACCTCAAACAGGATCGTGTGATCGTGTAATATTATATATGTGGTCATTGCAACTTCAAAAACAGGTTGTTCTTAGCTTGGAGGAGATCAATTTTAACTTCAAACAGTTCTTAAGCAACAAGTCATAAAACTATGGGAAAATTATAAATGATATGAATGAAATTATATTTTCCCATACATGATCTCTAACATTTATAGATGGGGGGTGGTAGTTTGCATCTGGATCTCACCTGGCAATTGATCAGGAAAGCGCTGGATCTGCCTCAAATTCTGGTCCAAGAGGAAGCAATAACCTTTGAGATATATGTATTCCCCACATGTTTGGTGTACCCTGGGCCCACATACCTATGGGGTAAAGGAGAGCCATCTACAGTGACCAGACACAGAAAATCTAGCAAGGTCAACTTCAACTTTAAATTGTTTTATCTTGTTTTAACTTTGAATTTTAATTATTTTACTCCTGATTTAATTGCCTCCTAATATCAGCCTTCCACCCTCTGAGGACAGTAAGAGGAGGGCTCAAATTATTGGGGGCAATCTACTGACTTTGTAAACTGCTTCAAGAAGGCTGTGAAGCACTGTGAAGCGGTATATAAGTAAGTGCTATTACTATATATTTTATGTTTTTCTACAGTATTTAAACTGTATACCACCCTGAATCAATCCATGAGGGATATGGGTGGTTTCTAAATTTGATATATAAGTAAATGAAATAAAACTTTTATGGAGCCTTAAGCCTCCTAATTCTTAACTTCATATACAGGTAGTTCTCAATTTATAACCACAACTGAGCCCAAAATTTATGTTGCTAAGCAAGACAGTTGTTAAGTGAGTTTGGGTTCATTTTACCATCTTTCTTCCCACAGTTGTTAAGTGAATTATTGCAGTTGTTAAGTGAATAACATGGTTGCAAAGTGAATCTGGATTCCTCAATTGACTTGCTTGTCAGAAAGTCACAAAAGGTGTTCAATGACCCTGGGACACTGCAACTTTCATAAATATGAGCGAGTTGCTTAGCACTTGAATTTAGATCATGTGACCCTGGGGATGCTGCAATGGTCATAAGTGTGAAAAACAGTCATAAGTCACCTTTTTCATTGTTGTTGTGACTTCAAACTGTCATTAAACAAATAGTTGTAATTCGGGGACTACTTGTAACACTGCTGTGTCAATGTAATGGAAAGGAGGAATGATCTTGAAGAACAAAAGGAAAAATTGCAATCAAGACAACAGGCTGATAAGAGAAATCTGAATGCGGGCTAGAACTGTAACCCAGAAAAGCCTTGTTATTTCCTTACAGCTAACATTCACATGCAATTCCTTATTTAATCTCCCATTAAGGTTTTAGGTTATACAGAGGATAAATACTGTTTCTTCATAGGAATAATTTTTATTTCCTGAATCTCAAACAAGACCCCACCCCTAGTTCTTATGAAGATAGGGATGGGGAGGGAGCACATTCAGATTTGCAAGACTGATGTCAGCTCTCCAAGGTATAAATCAAAGGCAAATGCTATTTTTATTACAAGGTTATAATAACAGAACTTTGCAGTCTGAATATGCTTCTTCCCTTTATCTTCATCCTTTATTACTTCCCAAAGATCCAGTGTCTTGCAGTTAACTTTTTGAGACCTCCTAAGGTCAGCAGTCAGCAGTCTCCTAAGGGACACGGTAGCTCAATGGCTAGGATGCTGAGTTTGTCAATCAGAGAGGTCGGTAGTTCAGCAGTTTGAATCCCCAGCACTGCTTAATGGAATGAGCTCCCGTTACTTGTCCCAGCTTCTGCCAACCTAGCAGTTTGAAAGCATGTAAAAATGCAAGTAGAAAAATGGGNAACCTAGCAGTTTGAAAGCATGTAAAAATGCAAGTAGAAAAATGGGGACCACTTTGGTGGGAAGGTAACAGTGTTCCATGCGTCTTCAACATTTAATCATGCTGGCCACATGACCACAGAGATGTCTTTGGACAGCGCTGGCTCTTGGTTTTTATAACGGAGATGAGTACCGCCCCCTAGAGCCAGAAATAACTAGTATGTATGTGCGAGGTAAACCTTTACCTTTACCTTAAGGTGAGCAGTGCTTCCACCTGCTATGCAAAGACCCATCTCATTGCGACCAACCTAATGACAAAGACTTACCAACACTTGAGAATCATGGGCCGAAACAGATAAACCAAGAGACATGTTGACTGCATCAGCAGGTCCTGAGAAGGCAAAAAAAAATTACTAAAGGAAAACACACACGCATGCACACATATATAACTGAATAGCATTTGCTATAAATTTTCTATTCTAACTGTATTTTATTCATTAATTCATTCAGTTTGATGCTGCCCATCTCCATATGACTTGAGTAGCTCACAATAATATTTATGTTTTTTTAAGCCCATCCTAGATTTTAAGAATATGGTTGATGATTACTTCAAAATAAGCCGGAATGACAGGAAGTTACACCTTAGGTGGATACAGGCATGGTACTCAGCTGGTAATCATCAAAGGGTTTCACCTAGAATAAGTTTTATTCATGGTTTAAGGGACATATAAGAGAAGTCTAGACCAGACTCTTCAAACTGTGTTCTGTGGAAATCATAAGATTTCAAAAGATAATGATGTGGGTTTAAATTTATAATCCATCCAGTGATGCATGGGTGGATTGATGGAGAGAGGGAGCGAGGGAGGGAGGGAAGGTAGGATGGAAGGAGGGAAGGAGAGGGAGCGAGGGAGGGAGCGAAGGAAGGAGAAGGAAGGAGAGGAGGGAAGAAGGCAGGAAGGAAAGAAGGAAGGAGGGAAGGAAGGAAGGAAGGAAGGAAGGAAGGAAGGAAGGAAGGAAGGAAGGAAGGAAGGAAGGAGAGTGTTAGGAATGTAAGTCACCTAATAGTTGGAAAATATATAAACCAGGATACACATTTTAATACTGTCTCTTTAAGAGAATGCTAAAATTGTAATTGGGTGTGGTTCCTCAAATGGCCATAAGATGGAGCCAGAAACCTGGGTTGTTTAGTTCTTGTTCTGTTGTTCTGGAGAGTGTTGCCTTCCTATTGAGTGTTACTGATCATAGCTTGTCTCTGATTTCATGTAAGTAAGTCTGTTACTGAATTGTTTTTGATACTGGACTTTGTTATTGGACTATCCTTGGACTGAAAACTGACTGTTTTAACTGTGAATGACTTGGACTGCTTGTTTGGACTTTGCTTAAATGTTTATTGGAAGTAAAACCCTACATTTTACTATACAGTGTATCTGTGTGCTGTTTGTGTGTTATTCTTCACCACTCTCACTACCTCTTCCTGTATGTACTCATTCTCATAACAGGGAATTACCTCAACAGACAGCTTGATTTATCGGGTTAATGTACCTCCCCAAAGAGAGGAAATACAATATAGTTTACATAATGTGGCCCTGGATAACTTAAACACAATAAACTTTTTATTTTGAAATTCAATATACATATAAAATATAAGTGTTTAAAATATGAATAAAAATACAGTATTTTAGTACTTATGTTCCTCATTTATTATTTATGAGGAACAAAAGTAATAAATAAGTCAATATTAATTGCTGAAGTTCCTGCCTTAAACATCAAGGGATCAAAGAGTTCAGTGCTTACTTTGAAGAACCAACTCCTGGCATCCTTGCTTGCTTGCAGTCACCTGGCATTTGTATATTTTCCCTGTTTCATTCACAACTCCCTGATGAAGTGGAGCACCTACTAACACCCTGTCAAGAGGAGGCGAAACACAGACTAAGTAGAATAGGCAAATCAGAAATCTATCTGCTCAAGGATCCAAACAGGATTTTGCCACTCGGACTAAACAACCAGGGAGGGAGAGAGCGAGGGAAGGAAGGAAGGAAGGAAGGAAGGAAGGAAGGAAGGAAGGAAGGAAGGAAGGAAGGAAGGAAGGAAGGAAGGAAGGAAGGAAGGAAAGAGGAAGAGAGCACCACTCAGATGACTCTGAGGACACAGATAAACTTCCAAGTGGCCTAGATGACTTGCTAAAAGAAAGCAAATGACCAGCTGTCTCCAAGGAGTGTAAATACGTTAATTCCCCACCATCCAGTCCGAGCTGAAGAAGTTTCTTGGATGAGAAGTGAAATGTCTTTGAATAAAAACAAGAAAGTCCAGTTGCCTTTTGAAAAGCCACCTTTGGGATACCCATCTTTAACTTGCCATGGTTGAGAAACATTGTTCTAGACCATGGGTGTCAAACACAAGGCCCTCAGGCCAGATCCACTCTACAATATTGTTGGATACGGCCCTCAAGACCATCCTGGAAAATGTATAGGGCTGGCCTGTGTTGCTTCAGCCCAGTCTACCCAATGTGAAGAGGAAACATGCCAGCAGTTTGAGGAGTGGCGCTGAGCTGGACACACCCACCCAGTCAGTCACACCCAGTGAGTGGCATCAAGCTGTCCACACCCACCCAGCTGGCCATACCCATCCAGCACTGAGGTCAACCACAGCCCTGATATGGCCCTAAATGAAATTGAGTTTGACATTCCTGTTCTAGACAGACTGGGGTCACCTACCCAGCATTTATGCCGCTTCCAAATTGCACCACACTGTAGCCAAAACTTTTCACCGTTTCCCGGAAGATAATTGGTTGTTCAGTGTCCACACTGAATCCATGGCATAGGGTCAGCACTGCAGGATTAAACAAAATAAAGATTTTCTTTAGCCTTTTCCCTATAGTAAGAAGGGAAGGACACTGTAAGGGGCAGAATAAGCTTTAACATCCATTTCTTTGGGCATAGGTGCCTTTGCAACCAGCCATGTTGTGCACTGTTTGTAACAATCAGACTGATTTAGGAATCACACCTTCTATGTGGTTCATGGTTGTATAAGACAGCATCAGAGGTCCTTCCTTCCTGAGCACCAGCAACCAAAAACAACAGCTTTGTTAGTCAATCAGTTGTGTTTGTTCCTAGCTGACTTCTAATTCATTTTGGATCTGCTCGTAAAGTTTTGTCAAGGGGTAAAAAAGAAGATCAAGATATTCTCTGGAAGACAAAAATACTATCACCCGAACCACCCAAAAAATGACTTGCGTCTGTAGGCCAGACAAGGAATTATGGATGGAAACTGAAGGAGAAGAGATTTAACCTGGAAATTAGGAGAAACTTTCTGACGGTGAGAACAATCAACCAATGGAACAGAAGCTGCCTTCGGAAGTTGTGGGAGCACCCTCACTTGAGACTTTCAAGAAGAGATTAGACTGGCATTTGTCAGAAATGGTGTAGGGTCTCCTGCTTGGGTAGGGGGTTGGACTAGATGACCTACAAGGTCCCTTCCAACTCTGATTCTTTGTTATCTGTTTGATTGTTGTTGTTTTATGTTTTTGTTTGGGGTAGTTTGAAGAGGTGGGCAGCTATGTATGCAAGAGGAAAAATCTTTTTGGGGAGTGTTAAAAAAAAGGAAGAAAATGACTTTAAATATGTGGCAACACCAACTTTTAAATTTCTTTGAACTGTGTCATCATTTTGACTGTAGGAAAATAGAGTTGACTTCTTCATTTATGGGGGGGATTTCTTTTTTTAAACACAGCTTTAATGTTTTAAATAACAAAGAGGTTTGTTTATTGTGTAGATCAGAAATAATGCAGATCACAGTTCTCGTTTAACAACTGTCTCATACAATGACTATTCACATTTATGATGGCAATGAAAAAGGAACTTTGAGACCAATCCTGACATGATCTTCACAAGATTGTAAAGCAAAGGAAAGCTGAAATAAGAGTGTATGTGCAATTGCAATTTCATTTAGTTCTCCTTCACTTAGTCACCAAGGTGCTTGTTCCAACTGTGGTTGCTAAACAAGGACTATCTATAGTGGACAGATATTTTTGATTTTTTAGCCTAGGTAAGTAAGAAAGCCTAGCCCAAAATTATCTAATATAGGGGGTCCCCAACCAGGGTTGGAATGCTATGGGTTTTCCCCAGTTTAGGTTAACCCGTAATTAACATTATGGCCAGTTCGGCAAACCGGCAAATCAGTTTATTATTTATTTCACAAATATGTAAGCCAAATCTATTGTTATGGGAGGATTAACGAGACAAAAGCAAACAAAATAGCAAAAATGTATATAACATTAAAATATCAACAGAAAATCAACAACAAACTTTGTGTATATCCATAAAATTCCTTCCTTTCTTCCTCCCTACCTCCCTTCTTCTCTTGCCAGGTTTTAGTCTGGCAAGAATTTGTCTATATGTGTGTGAGCAAATAAAGAATTGAACTCTGGTTGAATTGTTCTAATCTACATCATTCTGAATTGTTCATTATATGATTTGGATAAAAAAAACAAAGATGGAAATATAAATGGATCAGAAAGCAGGAAGTGAATCTGCAATTGGTTTTACATATCATTTTAAACCAAGTTTTGCTTAAACTCTGTTCATTGAGATAAGTATAGTTAACCAGGCTTGCAAGGCTATTACACACCATTTATAATGTGAGAGCACTACCATAGATATCTGATACAAGTCACAGTAACATTATAGGTACCATGAGGTCCTCATGCAAATCATAGTGAACAATCACTTCCACATCAGCCAGCAGTGTGCGGCAGCAGCCAAAAATGTGAACACAATCCTTGGTTGTACAAATAAAAGCATAGAATCAAAACCAAGTGAAGTATTAGTACCGTTTTATAAAACCTTAGTAAGACCATACTTGGAATACTGCATCCAGTTTTGGTCATTACATTATAAAAAAGGTTTTGAGACTTTGGAAAAAATGCAAAGAAGAGCTACGAAGAGGAATAAGGGCCCAGAGGCAAAAACATATTAAGAATGGTTGCAAGAATTGGGTATGGCCAATCTAGAGAAAAGAAGGGCTAGTGGGAACATGATACCAGTATTCCAGTAACTGAGGGGCTGCCACAAAGAAGAGGGGGCCAAATTATTCTCCAAAGTACCAGAACAGCAGACAAGAAACAATAGATGGAAAATAATCAAGGAGAGAAGCAACCTGGAATTAAGGAGAAACTTTCTCACAGTGAGGACAATCAACCAGTGGAACAGCTCGCCTTCAGACACTGTACGTGCTCCATCCCTGGAGGTTTTTAAGAAGAGACAGGACAGCCATATGTCTGAAATGCTATAGGGCCTCCAGCTTGAGCAGGGGGCTGAACTAGAAGACCTCCAACGTCCCTTCGAGCTCTATTCTGATTGGTCAGTCAAAGCAGTAGTATTTGTAAGCTGGGTTCAAAAACTGGGAGGTCTAAAGGCATGAAGAAACACAATACCTTCCAGATTCTTTATTCGTAACAAATACAAATTATTTCAAGAAATAAATAAATGATAAAAATCACCAATGCATATCTGATATACATGTCAGTAAATCTCACAGAACTCAGTGATACTAACTTTTGCAAAGAAATTTGCTGACTCGGGTCCCAATTCTGCCCTAAATACCCATTCTGCTGCACAGGGAGTGCCAGACTTATGACCCCAACTGAGAACAGAATTTCCATTGCTAAATGGAGTGGTTGCTAAGTGAATCATGTCTGGTTTTAATTTATTTATTTTTTTTGCCACCACTGTTAAGCAAAACATTGGCAGTTATTAATCCATCTTTCCCTTTTTACTTTGCTGGTCAGAAGCGAGCTAGAAAAGTTGCAAACGGTGATCATGTGACCCTGGGATGCTGCATCCCTCATAAATACACAATGGTTGCTAAGTGTCCGAATTTTAATGACATGACCATTGGGATGCTGGATGGTCATAAACGCAATGACTGATCATAAGTCACTCTTTTCAGTCGTGGGAAGCCTCCTCCCTCTCCTAGAGAATGAAATGTTTTGGGGAATATTAAAAGAGGCAGAATATTATATTTCCCCAAAAGAAAAATGGAGAAACATGTTCTTAAAGGCAGAAAGTAGCCCCCAATCTTTCTTAATGTGTCCATTAAAAAAGATTGGGCCAGTCTACTGACAAACAAAACACCTTCAACCCCAGTGATGGGATTAAAATTTACATCCTCCTCCACCCAAATTCTAAGAAAAGATGTGACCTTTTAGGACATAATAGGATTAACCCATCACCATTAGAATAGCAAAAGACACAGAGTGCAGTACATTGCACAACCCCTAGGGCATTGCAGATATTGCACAGCTCCCAGCAGCATCTCAGAAACCTATAAAGATCCATCCACTCATTCAACCGGTAGGTCAGTGTTCGTGTTTCTGCTCATCAATAAAAAGAATCTTTCTTTCCAATCAGCCTCCTTTTTGTTTCCAGTACCTTTTTCCCAGCTTGGAACTGAACCAGATGGATTTTTCTTCCAATACAGTGTGGTTGTAACTTTGAATGGTCACTAAAGAAATTGTTGAAAGTCAAGTAGCTTTCACAATGCAACCAAAACATTGTCTCCTGCATCTCCAGGCTTGTTTTTCTACATAGGTAGTCCTCGACTTACAACAATTTGCTTAGTGAACATTTAAAGTTACAACAGCACTGAAAAAAATGACTTATGACCATTATTCATAGTTACAACCATTCCAGCAGCCCAATGGTCATGTCATCAAAATTCAGATGGTTGACAACTGACTCGTATTTATGACCTTTGCTCTGTCCCAAGATCATATGACCCCCTTTTGTGACCTTCTGATAAGCAAAGTCAATGGGGGAAGCAAGATTCATTTAACAACCAGGTTACTAGCTTATCAACTGCAGTGGTTCACTTAACAACTGATGCAAGAAAAGTCGTTCTCCTCTGAGTTCCCTCTAGTCTTCCTCAGAATTCACATCTTTTCCAAATATTTTGGAAAACTTCCATTTATTTTTCTTGCAAAACATCAAAAGTCTGCCTGCAACAGCATAACTCAAGAAAAGTGGGTTAAAGAGAAAAAAAATATACAAATAATGAAATAGTCTAGAGAAAGCCAGTTTGGTTTACAGCAAGAATCTCCAAACATGGCTGGCTGAGGAATTCTGAGAGTTGATGTCCACAAGTTTTAAAGTTACCAAGTTCGGAGACCTCCTGGTCTTAGTGGTTAAGGCGTCTGGATAGAAATCATGAGATGGTGAGTTTAAGTCCCATCTTAGTGGTGAAACCCAGCTAGCTGACTCTGAGCCATTCACTCTGTCTCAGCCCAGCCCACCTCACAGGGTTATTGTGGGGAAAATAGGAAAAAGGAAGAAATGTTACACATATTCACCATCTTGAGCTACCTGGATATATAAAACAAATCTAATAAATAAATTAATTAATTAATTAATAAGCAGCTGAGCTTAGCTAATGCAAGAGAATAAGAGCCACAAACTCCACAATAACCCTGATATATTCATACATCTATCAAAATATTTTAAAAAGGCACTTGCCGGTTGAAAAACAGAAAAACAGCTGCACTAACTCCATCCTCAGCTGTTGACGGCCCCTTGCACCCAAGCCTTGTAAAGGTCAGCGAACATGAGGAATGTTTATCTGTCCAGAAGTGGGTGTTTCAGCCATGGTTTAACATCGCTGATTCGTACAAGGCAGCTTGGATAAACGGGAAGCTGCCTCAAGCATGAGAGAGGGAAGTGTGGTCTGTGTGGGTTGGCACGGAGGCCAAAATAGAAAATTAAAGCAGCAATAGTAATTTTTTGAGGAAATGACTCATCAACTTTATCTCCATGCCTGCCTTTATCATTTCACACATTCTACAGGCTTATTGTGGCATTTCGGAGCTCATGGAAACCGTAAACTTATTTTCGGAAAGATTTGGGGATTGTGTTATAGCTCTTTGCACTTCAGGCCTGTGGAGTCCTGCTCTCATTTTCTGGAATGAATGAAGAACAAACTGAACATTACACATAGGCTTAACATCTACACAGGTAGTCCTCAACTTACAGCAGCTCACTTAAAGACCTTTTGAAATTACAACGCAGTGAAAAAAGTGACTTATGAGTGTTTTTTTCATACTTACAGCTGTTGCAGCACATTCCCGAGTTCAGAATTCAGATGCTTGGCAACTGACTCATATTTATGATGGTTGCAGTGTCCCAGGAGTCACATGATCCCCATTTGTGACCTTCTGACAAGCAAAGTCAATGGGGTAACCAGATTCACTTAACCACGTTACCAGCTTAACAACTGCAATGATTCACTTAATTAAGAAAGGTCGTAAACTGGGAGCAAAACTCTCTTAACAACTGCCTCAGTTAGCAACAGAAACGTTGGACTCAATTGTGGTCATAAGTCAAGAACTACATGCACTGACATTTTGTTCCAAACAAAAAGAGCAAATCAGGAAACTGTGGCCAAATTTAATGTCTATGGAGATTCTTAGTCATCCAAGTCATTGTCCCAAAGGTGCTTTTCTGGAGGCAGCTGGACCATCTGGTTTTTCTTTGAAGACGTTTCGTTTCTCGTCCAAGAGTTGAAGATGCTTCTTGGATGAGAAGTGAAACATCTTCAAAGAAAAACAAGAAAGTCCAGTTGCCTCTTGAAAAAAAGCACTTATGAGGCCAAATTATTTATTAATTCATATATTTTTTTCAATTTCCATAGCTGCCTATCTCTGTTAATTACTCTTGGTGGTTCACAATTAAAAAAAATATTAAGTTGACATGCTCAAAACATTTTAAAGCAATAAAATAACAATAATTAAAAAAAAACAATAGAAGCATTCACATTATTGTTGGTGGTTTGATCTGGGTTGCATATGGTTCACCATTTGTTAGTTGACCTCCCCAGGAAAGTTCTATGTTCCATTGTCAGCTTGAAGAGGTAGCCCACACAAGAAGCATACCCAGAAGTAATCACTCCAACTTTATTGTATGGTTACATTAACAGAATCTTGAAAGATTGAAAATACATCACCCCCCCACACACACACCTCTTGCCTTTCCAGTCAAAGATACAAAGTCCTTTCTCAGACTTTGCCACCCCTGCATTGCTTTGTGGGTCTTTTCTGGCTATTGTCTACTAACATTTCTCCTCCTGTCTCCCAAGGCCATTCCCATCTACCATTTCATCCATGGGGTTCACAGTTCTAAAATATGATATTGATTGCTTCCGTCTTCTTCCTGCTCCAACAGACTTACAGTATTCAATAACAAAAAAATTAGGGACATACAGGTAGTCCTCGACACAATTGAGCCCAACTTTTCTGTTGCTAAAGTGAGACATTTGTTAAGTGAGTTTTGCTTCATTTTACGACTTTCCTTGCCACATTGTTAAGTGAATCATTGCAGTTATTTAATTAGTAATCCAGTTGTTAAGTGAATTTGATTTCTCCATTGACTTTGCTAATCAGAAAGTAGCAAAATAGGATCATGAGACCCGGGACATTGCAACCATCATAAATATGAGTCAATTGCCGAGCATCTGAATTTTGATCTTATGACCATGGGGATACTGCTATACTTGTAAGTGTGAAAAATGATCATAAGCTACTTTTTTAAGTGTCATTGTAATTTTCAACGGTCACTAAACAAAATATTGTAAGTCAAGGACTACCTGTACTTTTACTTCAGTGATTTTTCAAACTTGGCAATGGAGAGTTTCTGCACCAGAGACCAATTCCTTGTTTGCCTAATAACACTTGAGTGTTCTGACCTAGGCTTCACAAAATCATGAAGCAGACTCCTCATCCCAACAAAACCCCTTTTTATAATCTAATGTGAATTCCTCTCATTCACATCCAGCAAAGTCCCGGCAAACAGTCTTTCAAGAGTGATTTGCAAGTACAGACCTTATCAGGCTTGGAGAGTTGCCAGGCCGATAACTTCCAAGTGCAAGCCTGTACCAGAAAATACTTGGCAAGGAGTCACGAACAAATCTTTCCCCTAATTAAATGAACTAATTGTCTCCTGCAAACATCACTTCCCTTTCGCTCCTCTTTATTCCCTATGAGAGGGGCATTCACCATCCACCTGTGTCTTTACTTCTGAGTTGACCCTTATTCCTTAACTGTTCCCTTCTTCTGGCAGCTCTGCACAAGTGCATGTTGGGAACAGGCTTCAGCTGTTCTTCTGCCCCATTCACCTCCGAATCTGAAGGCAGCTGATAACTGTCGGACACCCAAGGCCCAGTCTCTGCCATCGATGTAGAGAACTTCCCCAGACTCCAGGACTGGCCCATGTTCCTCCCCAACCTCCTCACTGTCTGAGTCTGTCACCAGCTCTGCTGGCCACTGGTGGGTCACAACAGTTGGGCAAAAATATTCTTTTCTGCCCTGTGAACAGTTGAAATATTCAGGCCCTAATTATATCCCCTAAGCCACAATATATTGCCTATTAATCCTTTACCCAAAGGGAGTAGAGAAATAATCATGTCTAATGAAGAAATTAGTCATGTGCTGTGTTTTGCAAGGACAGAAGAGTCAACTATGTGAAAAAAAAGTGTGGCAAGGCTGCAGATCAAGAAGAAAAGTAATTTCAACTTCCTACACTTCTTCCTATTTTGCATCAAGCCTATGATTGCGTCAGGCCAGTTCTCACTTGCCTTCACCTTTTTGGTGTCTTTCTTTCTATTTTTCACCAAGCCGTACAGACACCTTATTTGCATTACCCCATCTTAAGCCCATGTCAAACCGGCCAACAGATGCAAAAAGGACACAACGGACGAGCAAAATGTTCCATCCGTTGTTATCCACGCTCAAAAGGGGC
>BHFT01032660.1:0-22207 GCA_004320025.1 Laticauda laticaudata | reverse complement strand
GGTCTCTGCTGCTTTCTGCAGAGACTCTGGGAAAACGTCAGCAAGCCACCATCAGTCAAAATTCATATTAGTGGTCCACAGGATTTAAAATTATGATTTTGGTGGTCCCTGATGTCCAAAAGTTTGGCGACTTCTAGTCTAACGCATCTAAAAAGGATCTGTCATGACTATGGTGTCAAAGAATAAGAGCATTGATTTTGGAACTCGAGGATGGATCAGGATTGGTGGCTGGATAAGAACCAGTTGGAGTAGTGGTTAAAGTACTGTTCTAGAACACTGAAGATGGTGAGTTGTAGGCCTCCCTTAGACATGTAAGTCAGTCTTTCTTTCTCAGTACAATCCAACTAACAGGACTGCTGTTGTAGTAAAAATAGCAGTAGTAAGTATGCTCACCATCTAGAGTTATTTATAAAAAAGCAGATAAATGAGAATAACTGTGATTGAAAAGAAGAACATGTAGATAAATGGTAATACCAGGAAACCATAGCATAGTAGGCAAAGAATTGGAGAAGATAACAAAGTATCAAGATCTGAACACCTGAATTTGGTAGATTTTGGGATAAACCGGTCTTGATAGTTGCAAAGGTTATTGGCATTATTTTAAAAATCTGCTCATTGATAAAGTTCATTTGTCAATTATAAAAGACAACATTTTGTCTCATTATAAAAGGCAACAGGTAGTCCTTGAGTTACAATCACAATTGAACCCAAAATTTCTTTCTCCAATGAGACATTTGTTAAGTGAATTTTGCCCCATTTTATGACCTTTCTTGCCTTGGTTGTTAAGTGAATTAATGCAGTTGATAAGTTCATAACCCGGCTGTTAAATGAAACTGGCTTCCCCACTGACTTTGCTTGTCAGATTGGCACAAAAGGGGATCATGTGATCTTGGGACACAGACACAGTAACGGTCATCAATATGGACCAGTTGACAAGCACCTGAATTTTGATTCCATGATCACGGGGATGCTGGGAAGATTGTAACTTTGAAAAATTGTCATGTCGCTTTTTTCAGTGCAATTGTGACTTTTAATGGTCACTAAGTGAACTGTTGTAAGTTGAGGACTACCTGCAAATACATTACAATATTCTGGGAAGAACTGGATGCATATGAAAGGCCAACCTCAGCTAAACAACTGGTAGGTGCAATTTCACATTTGTAATAATAATAATAATAATAATAATAACAACAACAACAACAACACCAGCAACAGCAACAGCAACAGCAACAACAACAATAATAATAACAATAATAACAATAATAACAACAANGAGAATCGAACTGCAGAGACTCTGGCATAAACCAGTGCAAGTGGTTCCAGTGGTATTTGGCACACTGGGTGCTGTGCCTAAAGACCTAGGCAAGCACTTAAAAACAATTGGCGCTGACAAGATCACCATTGGTTAGCTGCAGAAGGTCACCTTACTGGGACCTGCTTGCATAATACACCGATACAACACGCAGTACTAAACACTTGGGAAGTGTTCGGCTAGTGATTTGTGATACGAAACCCAGCATGGTTATCTCGTTTGCTGTGTATACTGTCATTTTTGTGTATAGTAATAATAATAATAATAGTAGTAGTAGTAGTAGCAGTAGCAGTAGTCGTAGTAGTAGTAGTAGTGAATTCTGGTAGTTTTAAATTCACCCAGCTAAAAGTTGCCAAGGTTGGACAACACCAGTTTCCAAACAGAGTAATGGTAATGCAGTAAGAGTTCTGCCTTATACAAATAGTCCTCACTTAGTGACTGGTTGCTTAGCAACCATTCAAAATTACAATGGAATCCCCAAAAGCTATTTACGACCTGGTTCCAGAATTCCAATGGCTGCCCCCAATCACATGACTGTATTTTGGATGTTTGGTACATGGCTAGCTTTTATGGCCATTTGCAGCATTCCTTGATCACGGGAAGACAATTTTGAACATTTTTCCAGTTCATAGCTTTTTTGGCAGGTTTCCATGAAAAAAATGCCCATTTTTATTTTATTTATCAAATTTAACTGCCACCCATTTTGTGATTCAGGTAAGGGAGGCCCATAGGAATACATGGATTCATTTAACAGTGTTCACTTTATGACTGCCATGTTTGCTTAACGACCACCACAAAAATGTGTAAAATTGGGCCTAGTCATGCGGATGTCTGACTTATAACTATCATGACTTACAAAGGAAATTCCAGGCCCTGCTACGGTTGTAAGTCAAGGTCTACCAATAATTTTATACATATTGAACACCGATAAACACAACTGTTGAACAATAAATACTGTTCATTGACTTAGATCAGTTTTTAGCATGCATGAATGAAGCCTGTTGAACTGTGGTTGCTATAAAGATGAAAAGTGTACTGTACCATGAGAAATTGAAGAATGTTTTCAACTGGTCTTTACAGATTCCATCTCTTCCACAGTTCTTCTCAAAGTGCAGCTACGAGGACATGTGGGAAAGATGGAGAGGAAATATCAGCCTCCATGAATAGGTGAGGTGAGAGATAAAATCCTAGAGCAGGATTTCCTAATCTTGGCAACTTTAAGATGTGTCGATTTCAACTCCCAGAATTCCACATGAATTCCCAGACATGTGGAATTCTGGGAGTTGAAGTCCATAGGTCTTAAAGTTGCCAAGGTTGGAAAACCTTGTAGTACAAGTTGAATCTATACAATGCACCTTTCAGTTCCAAGTCTTTCTTTGTAGAAGTTGACACCACCATATTTATTTATTGTCTTGTTTATATCACTACCTGTAGAAGCTTGCTTTATGCAGAGAATTGATTCTCGATTTAATTCTGAAAATGTTGGACTTAGTCCTGCAGAGACAGAACCCACACTGGTTCACAGCCACTCAGTTGGATTCCTTGATGGACTTGCATCCATGTTATTTGAGGGACCTCATCTTACTGATTACATATGACAATTCCATCAAAAATGATCTTGATCCATCAGAGGAGGCATGATGTGATCCTTCCTCCAGTAGAAGAGGTGTGTTTTGGGTCCTATTACTACTAAGAGTCTGCTAAATTGGACTTAAAGACAGGCCTTTTCTGCTATGGCATCCACCTTAAGGGATATCCTACAAGCCCCTTAAATGAGGCTGGGTTTGTCATTATTAACTTTAGGTAAGTCCTTTAAAACAAGACAATGTCATCAAAATTGTGAGCACCAAGGCAAGGGCAAATTGTTGATGTGGCTCTATTGTTAACATCTGTTGCTCTCTCTTTGCCTTTTAATTATAATATTAATATTTAATTGTCTGTTGTTTTTATAAAATATATTTTTAATTTTCTTATTGTTTGCTGCCCAGAGTCACATTTTTGTGGGAGGTGCGGTTATATAAATATGATGAAAAAATAAATAAATGTTAAATTAATATCTGTAAATTGACTAGCTGAGCTTTTATGACTAGAAAGACTTTTCACATGACAAATAAACAAACCTTATGTTGCTGAGGTAAAACTTCCAGCAAGATCATTTTTGATGGAAAGAATTTTCAGAAATAAGCATAAGGGCTTGTTACTTCCCTGTTGTCAGCTCTGTAAGCTAGACCAGACTAAGAAATGGATACTGAACAGACCTAAAGCTACGGTTATTAGAATAGCTGTAGCAATAAAATCTTGCACATCTGTATGACCTTCTTTTCTCCTCATTTTATCTTCACAAGAATTAGCAGAGGAGATCTGTCTCAGAGTTTTTGTAAAGCATTATGTTGGTGCAGTGATTAGAATGCAGTATTCTGTCAACTGTCAACAGTTCAATCCTGACCAGCTCAAGGTTCCTTCCAGGGTCAGTAAAATGAGAACCTAGACTGTTGGGAGCAATATGCTGACTCTGCAAAACGCTTAAAGAGGATTGTAAAGCACTGTGAAGCAATATAAAAGTCTAAAGTCTATTGCTATTTTTATAGGCTGAGCTCAAGCCTTGTTTATTTGATCATTTATTTTATTGATTTATCAAATTTATGCTGCCATCCATCTGAGCAGATGATGGTGAAATACCACTACCTTAGCAGAAGATCTTCCCCCTGTCCTTCAAGGCCATTCTCTTTACTCACTACATCTTTATACAGTGGTACATTGTCTTTAATGGGTTCAGGGAAGCACAATGAGTGCCAAAAAGGATTAGTACCAAACAATTTTTTCCCTAAGGAGCAATATAGAGAGTCATAAGGCAGCTGTCCTTGCTCATCCTGTCACCTCATTTCAGTTGTCACCATTTATGCATCCCCCTTCATTCCATGCACCTGCAAAATCAAAATAGGTAAGGCAGGATGTGCAAGGAAGGTGACCCACAAATGGAAGAAAAATGACCTCCATCCCTGAATATGTAGCTTGTACATTGAGTACCAAACAAACAATGAGTACCAGAACAAAATGTCTGCATCAAAACATGTTGAGTATCAAATTCAAAGCAGTTGAGTATAAGGTACCACTGTATTAAATTTCAATTCCATACCTTTCCTGTATGGATTTGTTCAACCAAGCGACACTAGGGGAATGAACACTGGCATGGACTTACAGGTGCCAAAAGCAGATTAGAATCATCATCTTTCTTCAGGATGGCCCGTAGATTGTTGGCATGTAGGACTGGCTCTCCTATCAGGGTATAATTCAGCTGAAGGATTATGGGGGTGAGGCTGTCTTCTATGCAAGTCTGTCCTCATGAGGAATCAGGGGGAAACAAAAAAGAACTGCTTGATTTCATGGCAGCATCTTACGTTCCACATTAAAGATCAGACTTTAAAAAAAAAAACCTTCTGATTTGAACCCTGCCCATCCCCCCCCCCTTCCAAAACCTCTTATCTCACTGGTAATTTTATACGGTACATCCTGGATTCTGGCCTCACACCAATCTTCATCTCTTCTGTGATGGTAGACAAATTCGAACCCTGGTGAAAAACAGCTCGTACTTTCTGTCGACCAGGATCCAAGGTCAAAGTGTACCGAATGGTGTTGAAAATGTTATTGCCTGAAAGAGATTACAATCAAGTTCAGAACACCTATATTCTAAAAACTTCCCTTACAAGAGCACAAAATTTTGGTGAATTACAACTAGGAAGTCCCTTCTATTGTCTTGGATTTCTCTGAAGGCATTGTCTTTAGAAATGCTAGGTTTAATGAAGGATTGTATTGCAATGATACTCTGGTGAATTTTCCACAATCATTTATTTATGGAAGAACGCTGCAAAAAATAGTGAACAATAATCCGGTGAAACCCTCTGAATTTATGAGGTGCTACTCAGATCTCTGGAGGCTTCCTATAGACTGACTCAAATCAAAACTACACTTTAGAAGATTCCATCATTGCCCTTCAGATGCAGATGAGCAGTGGGGAAGAAATAATCTGAGAAACTGTACAGGAGTCCAAACTTGAAGACCTGTAAACCTACCGAAGGTAAACCGGGAGTCTCCTAGGATTTTAAAATTGACTGTTGCTGTGCTGATTTCTTTGTTCAGCAGCACATTCTGACCTTCACACTCAAAGGCAGACATGGGGATGATAGTTGGGTTGAAGGTTATTCCAGTCACCACACTGACCACAGGTCGGGCTCTACGGCAGATATAAATAGGACACATTAGAGTGAGCTATAAGGAATTACTCCAGATCCATTCTGAGAAGATTACACACTGTTAAAAAGATATTGAGGCTTTAGAAAAAGTGCAGAGAAAAGCAACCAAGATGATTAGGGGACTGGAGGCTAAAACATACGATGAACGGTTGCAGGAACTGGGCACAGCTAGTCTAGTGAAGAGAAGGACCAGGAGAGACATGATAATAGTTCATTAGAAATGGACTATTGTCTATTCTACTTCAGACAGTGCATTCACATTGATAGTCTTTACATAAAATCCAGGGGAGCTGGATATAAGATGGCTGGCTATATTAATATTTTAAAGAACAAAACAGAACAGAACAAGTACAGAGAAGAACAACAAAGATGATTAGGGATCTGGAAGCTAAACCATACAATGAACAATTGAGGGAAGTAGGCATGTCTAATCTAACAAAGAGACAGACCAGGGTTGACATGATAGCAGTCTTCCAATACTTGAGGGACTGTCACAGAAAAAGGACAACCTTTTTTCCAATGCACCAGAAGGCAAGACAAGAAATAAGAGATGGAAGATTATCAAAAAGAGATCCAACTTAGAACTAAAGAGAAATTTCCTGACAGTGAACAATTAACCAGTGGAACGGCTCGCCTTCAGAAGTTGTGGGTGCTGCATTTCTGGAAGTTTTTAAAGAAGAAACTGGACATCCATTTCTCAAGAATGGTATAGACAGGTCTCCTGCTTGAGCAGGGGGTAGGACAAGAAGACCTTCAAAGTTCCTTCCAACTCTGTTATTCTATATTCAGGGTAGAACAGAGCAGAATAGAAACCAGCTTTACCTTAAGAGCAGCACTTGTCTGTCAGCCCCAACAGCCAAATCTGGGAGTCCATCACCTGTAAGTTCTGACCCCCCATCAAGAGCTTGTCCAAAATACTGAAGCCTATTGGCAACAATAGAAGATTGGATACGCTGCAAAGAAGAAACACAGCAAAGGAACTTATATATATGTGTATGTATGCATATATATACATATATACATATACATATACATAAATACATACACATACACACAAACACATACACATCCACATACACACACACACACATATATGTGTGTGTGTGTGTGTGTGTGTGTGCTGTTCAGCTTCCTTCGGGTATTATCCCACGTCATTGCAGTTGTGCTTTTAAAGTTGTAGCAACGTTTCAGCAGAATCTCATCTGCCATCATCAGGCTTCTGTATTGAGTTCGTATATGGGTCGCAGGCTATAACAGCCGTTAGTTTTAAATTTGAGGCTAGCCTACTGTTGTCCCAGGATGGTTTTTTCTACATCCTGATTGGTTGGGAGTCTTGGTCTGTGTTTATTGGTCTTGGAGTTTGTTTGATTGGTGTTTCTGGTTTCTTCTGTCTGTTTTGTGGCTTTGATAGCCTGACCTACATACGAACTCAATACAGAAGCCTAATGATAGCCAAGCCCTCTACCTGAAGAACTGACCCCAGCAATCAGAACAGCCAACCGCACCTCCCAATCAGAACACAGCCAAACCCCCAACCAATGAGAAACACACCCCACCCAATCAAAACACAGCCAAGCCCAATAAGTCACACCCCCCACTAGCAGTTAAAGGAAGAAGCACCTGCAAGCTCACATTACTCTGAGAAGCACAGAGCTGAAGAAACAAGCTTGAAGATGATGAATGAGACTTCATCAAAATGTTGCCCAGATACTTCCAATTTTCGTGGGAGAACACCGAATAACCAAAGATCCACATACAAATACCGCGCAAAAACCTCAGAAAACATATAGATAGATAGATAGATAGATAGATAGATAGATAGATAGATAGATAGATAGATAGATAGATAGATAGATAGAATAGTAGACAGATAGATATAGATAGATATAGATATAGATATAGATATAGATATAGATATAGATATAGATATCTATATATCTATATCTATATCTATATCTTATCTATTATCTATCTATCTATCTATCTATCTATCTATCTATCTACTATTCTATCTATATATCTATATCTATATCTATATCTCTATATATATATGTTTTTTGTTGTTTGTTGTTTTTAGGCTTTCGCAGGCTTCCTTCGGGTATTATCCACGTCATCGTAGTTCTGTTAAAGTTGTAGCAATGTTTCAGCAGAATCTCATCTGCCATGATCAGGCTTCTGTATGGATGTGGGTCTCACAGCTTCTGGTTTCAAATTCGAGGCTGGTCCATTCTGATTGGCTAGGAGCCTGGGTCTGTGTTCATTGGACTTGGAGTTTAATTGATTGGTGTTTCTGGTTTCTTCTGTCTGTTTTGTGGCTTTGATTGGCTGGCAACCTCTGTTCTTGTGTTGGAGGCTTTCAGTGCAGCTTGGCTTCGTGTGAAAGGACGGCTGTTATTCATTAGCAAGTTGGGTTTCACCTGGGTGCCTGGTGGGGGGTGTTTGGAGTTGGAGGCACCAGAGGAATCTGTCTGTGCTCAGGTGTTTGTCTGTTTTGTGGTGTGGAGATCTTTCTATTCTGAGACTGCAGGTTTCCAAATGATTGACAGTCTGATGGAATCATCTCTTCTATTTATGCTTAAGGTCTTTTTTCAATCTCTATGGCTTCTCCTGATGATTCTGTGGTTGGGGTTTTCTATAGTGGCTAGAGCTTTAGTGCCATTGAAGTTGATGTTGTGTGACCTGTGTGTTTTCATGTGTTGGACTAGTGGAGGAAGTGTTGTTCCAGCTTTTTTACTGCATTTCTGTGTTCATCTAGGGCGGGTACTTATTCTTCTATTGGGTTTGTCCAATGATGTGCCGGGCATGATGTACAGGGAACTTCGTATATGCCTTGGTTGTCCAATTTTATCTTTGGGGTTTCTTAGGATGGCTGCTATTTTTTTGTCTGTTTTGAAGGCAGTTTTGATTGTGATGCCTGTGTAGTATCTTACTGATTTTATCTGTAGTACCTCTTTTAGGGCAAGACAGCTGTTCCATAGGTCTGTTGGTCTTCTAGGTCTCTGTTATGTCTTGGTGTGTTTTTGTGGATCAAAGTTAGTGATTTTGTTTTTTTGGAAGCCATTGGCTGTCAATACTTCAGTCAGGGTGCATAGTTCAGTCTTTATATGTGTCTTGTCTGCCAGGCATTTGGTTCTGGTAATTAGTGTTTTCGCCACGGAATTTATCTG
This sequence comes from Laticauda laticaudata, assembly GCA_004320025.1. NCBI lineage: Eukaryota > Metazoa > Chordata > Lepidosauria > Squamata > Elapidae > Laticauda > Laticauda laticaudata. The sequence goes on along the minus strand of BHFT01032660.1, from coordinate 13,478 downwards.
TGCTGGGTCTGGGTGGTGGTGGGATTGGGCGTTGAGGTAGCGGTTGGTGTGTGTTTTCTTTTGGTATATGGTGTGTCCCATATACCAAAAGATGGCACACTGGGACACACCAGTCTGAGGATGGTGAGTGGGACCTCGCCGAAACATTGCCAAGATACTGTCAATCTTACACGGGAAAAGACCCGAACATGCCTAGACCTGCATTATATAAATATATCCAGGGGAGCTGGATGTAAAATCCAGGGGAGCTGGATATAAGATGGCTGGCTATATTAATATTTTAAAGAACAAAACAGAACAGAACAAGTACAGAGAAGAACAACAAAGATGATTAGGGATCTGGAAGCTAAACCATACAATGAACAATTGAGGGAAGTAGGCATGTCTAATCTAACAAAGAGACGGACTAGGGTTGACATGATTGCAGTCTTCCAATACTTGAGGGACTGTCACCCTATTGCCCCCAACAATCTGGGTCCTTGTTTTACCAACTTTGGAAGGATGGAAGGCTGAGTCAACCTTGAGTCAGTAAGGATTGAACTTCTGGTTGTATTGCAGAGTCAACCTGCAATACTGCATTCTAACCACTGTACCACCACAGCTCATAGAATCAGAAGATAGAGAGGCAGAGGAGTAGAAAAGGATGTGGATAGCTGAAGGCTCACCTGGCTAAAAACATGGTTGAGGGATCTACTCTGGCCCTGGAAGATGTACACAGCTCCTTGATTCTCATCCTCCAGTGGTGCCCCAACAGCCACATCCGTCCACTGATCCCCGGTAATTTCTCCAGCTTCTGCTATGCTGGTCCCAAAGCGACCCAAGGGGTGATGGGGCTCCCCTTGCAATTCCTTGCCACAGAAAAATGTTTCTCTCTGAGAAATGGGGATGAAGGAAAGACACGTGAATTGGGCAGAAAGCATTTTCTCCAGAAGCTGTCATGACTGGGGGATGGGGAAATCAAACCCATTAATTACAGCCCAGCATGTATTTCTGTTCATCTTCCCTGCAGGATATGGTCCAAAATGTCAGGATGGAGCCTGCAATGGTACAATGAAAGCTTCACAATGCACATAAATTAAAAATGGGGATTGTTTGGCACTGCTGCAGCTGACATTTTGACTTTTTTGACCTTGTCTTGCAGCCACTCTTGTGCTGCCACAGAGCTGAACCATTCTATCAATCAGTTCACATCCATAAGCTTCTGTCTTTTTGATTCTCCAACAACCTGAGCTAAACACTGGTACTTTGTCTCAGGATTCATTGTAGCTAGACTCAGCCTAGCTGCTTGGGAAAAGCAGCAGAAAATAGAATAGAATAGAATAGAATAGAATAGAATAGAATAGAATGGAATGGAATGGGATGGGATGGGATGGGATGGGATGGGATGGGATGGGATGGGATGGGATAGAGCAGAGCAGAGCAGAGCAGAACAGAACAGAACAGAACAGAATAGAAAATATGGAATGGAATGGAAGAATAGAATGGAACAGAACAGAACGGAACAGAATAGAATAGAATTCTTTATTGGCCAAATGTGATGGGACACACAAGGAATTTATCTCTGGTGCATAGGCTCTCAGTGTACATTCAAGCAACAATTGATAAATCCTAATTATAATCATAAAATACATTCATCATAAATCATAAGATACAACACTCATCGATAGTCAAAGGATGCTAAATAAGCAATCAACATGAATCATACTAGGATACTAAATAAAAATTAATATAAATAAAATACAAGGAACAAAGTTATAGTCATAAGAAGATAAGGAATAGATATTAGGAAAAATGGGAAGGATAATAGTAATGCCGTCCTACTAGTAATTTAATAGTATTGTGAGAATTAATTGTTTAGCAGAACAATGGCATGGAGGAAAAAACTGTCCTTGTGTCTATTTGTTCTGGTGTGAATAAATGAATGAATGAAAAAATGAATAAATGAATCAATCAATCAATCAGTGAATGATGCTTTTTAAAATTGATGCAAATTCAGTTTATATTATTCTTGAAGGTTCTAAGGCTCTCAATGTAACTCATTCCAAACTCACAAAGGAGGGCAAATATATGTGTCCCAGGATAATGTTGCAGGATCCAATCTGGGTCAGTCATTGGGACCAGAGGTTTAGTCTTCTGAGCTTTCAGACTTGTGCAGGAGCCCATCCTCAAGGAACTTTTCTCTACCAGAATATGTGCTTTGGGTTATTTTATGTGATGCCTCTGTTGTGTGTGGTTTTTTCTTTGTTGATTGGGGTGTTGATAGCCAGCTGTTAAGCTGCTGGCTGTTGTTTCCTTGTGCTGCTAATTCCTCAGCTCCTAAGTACCTAATAAACTGATGGTAAATCAACACTCCCATTAACTGACAAAGGACCTGTTTCCCAGGCTTCAATAATTCCTCTGGCTATTTTTCTATCTGCTCAGCCAACAATCTTAGTAGCTGCAAAATTGAATGATATCCTTGTTCATTGAAATGTGATGCTATTGACCACTCACTTGTGTTCTTGAAATCTCGTGGTTAGCTTCCTCCCCATCTTTCCTGCATAGTCACAGGGACTTGGAAGACTAACCTCTGGTCCCAGTGACTAATCCAGATTGAATCCTGCAACATTGCAAACTACTGGGAAGAAAATCTAGTCCAGCCCAGCCTGGCTCAACCCAGCCCCAGCCCTCAACCCCCCAATCCAGTGTTTTACTCACCTGTCTTTGGCAAATGTAGACCCTTCCTCCTGCAATGCCATCATAGTACATAGGTGCACCAATGAGGATCAAGTCAGTATTCCTGTCTCTGTCCAAGTCCACAGCACACAAGGTAGCCCCAAAATATGAGCCAATCTGGGGGGACTTTAAAATTTCCATTTTAAACAATATTTTCCTAGAATTCCCCAAGTTTGACCAGTTTCCCTGCCTGATGCCTTCTCCCTTTTTTTCCTTATCCACTGTGTGTCCCAGAAAACTCTCCATTGACAGAGACAGAAAGGAAAGCAGCTTTGCAATTATCATCAGCATCATCTTTGAATAACCCCATAATCCCTTGCAGGATAGAGTCTAGGCAACTGAATGGAATTAGCAGTGTTTAATGGCTGGATACCCTTCCTGTCACCAATATGGAGTTTTGTCCAGCAGACCTATTCTCACTGTGCCCAGAGAGAAATATCTGCCTCCAACCTAGATTGAACTCACAGCCTTCTGATTATGAGGCAAGAGCTCCACCTCTAGGTTGTATCTCTGATAAGTTTCCACCTGTTAATTCTTGTCTTGCCCTCCAGTGCTTTGGAAAAAAGGTTGTCCCCTTCTTCTTTGTGACAGCCTCTCAAAACACTGGAAGGTTGCTATGAGGAGAGAAGTGTTCTTCTCTGGTTGATGGACTATACGCCCAATCAAAATATACCTACAAGCTAAATCATTCCTATAGGTCATCAGAAAGCCATTTACCTGTTTTAAAGAGAGCTCTGACTTCTGCGTCCACTGTCCTCTTCTTTGGCTGAACCAGACCACCTTGCCCACGTGTTGATAACGTGGGGCTCCCACCACAAAGCTGCTCTGTCCATTGACTTGAACTTCCTGAATTGAATAACCTGGTGAGGACGCAAGAATGAACAAGGAAGAGGATGAAACAAAGAAACACAACTTACTTACAATTTTATAAATGGCATTCTCAACTAACAAGGATAATACAGATGCTCCTGGGGTATACTTAGTCCAAGATTAAAACCAGCCATAAGCAATTGTTCATGGTAGTAAAAACAGTGCCTATATCTCCTTTTCTTACATTCTCAAATTGCATTTTTAAATAATATTTTTATTATTTAAGTTGCATCTGAATAGACTACCACAACTGCATAGAATCAGTGTAGAACACAAGCCAACTTAAGCCGTTCAAAATATCCTAAGCACACCAAAAGACCCAGCAACCCCAGAAGAAAAAAACAAGAGTCATCTACAATAGGGGTCACCAACCTTTTGGACCTCAGGGACCACCAAACTCACAATTTTAGATCCCATGGATCACTAATATGAATTTTGACTTATAGTGGCTTGCTGACATTTTCCCAGGGTCTCTGCAGAAAGCAGCAGAGACCCTGGGAAAATCCTCAAAAAAGTCTGCAGGAAAATTCCCCACCCTGTTTTCGTACTAATCGATCATTTCTTATTTGGGATCGCAGGATACCATCTCCAGCTCCATTCTTGGGGGGGCAGGGAGAGAGAGAGAGACTTTTGGCTTCATGCAAGGAAAGCAGCTGGAGCAGCAAAGTCTTTCTTTCTTTCCCCCAAACTCTGCCATAAATGAGTCTTTGGAGACTTGTCATGCTGGCACAGCCTCTTGGAGCAGGAGGCCTCGCAGGGTCCCAAAGACTCATTTCTGGTGGAGTTTGGGGGAGAAAAAGAAAGACTTTTGCTGCTTTCCTTGTGTGCAACCAAAAGCAGAAGAAAGAAGAAGCAGCCCGGTGGCCAAACCAGGCACATGGGTGTGTAGGGCAAGTTCCCCCCTCTGCCCTTTTTCCTCTCTCCTCACTATCTTGAGTTGTTCACAATGCAAGCGACACAAGCCTTCTATTCCATGGGCCATGTGGGTGGGCAGCCTTGTGTTCCTGCACAGCCTAGATTAATTACTTTGGGGGTGACATTTCTCTGTGGACCACCAAAATTTTCTCACGGACCACCAGTGGTCCCTGGCCCACTGGTTGCTGACCACTGATCTACAACATACAGTGTAACAACTACAACAACCACTACATAGGACAAATAGGCAGAAGACTGGCAGAATGCATCCGGGAACACCAAGTGGCAGTCAGAAGAATGACTAAAATTCTTTAATTTCACAAGATGTAGACAGATTTAACCATAGTTTCATGTGACAATCCTAGACCAGGCCAAGTCCAAAAATGCCAGGGAATTTCTAGAAGCCTAGAACCCTGACAACTCAGCCATCATAGACACTAGACATTAACAACATCTACAGACTATGCAAAGAGGACAGCTCAAGACTCCAGCACTTCTCCACCAATAATCAGCACCCAGATATCATAGAAATTAACTCCAAGATCAACCTCAGAACAATAACAAAGTAAAAATATCCCAGTCAAGGAACTGCAAAGAGTAAACAGCCCAACCAAAGAATCTCTAAGACTTGTTCCTACCCACATGGATTAGGCAAGACACCAGAATATAAAACTGACAGCATCCAGCACTCCTTACTACACTGATAATGTTACCTAGTGGGTAGTGAACCTTCTCAAGAAAAACAAGCAAACTCAGAAAGCACACAAGGACCTTCATTGATTAAATTGTACCCTTCTCATTATGTATGGCAAGAGGATTAAGTTGGCATGAACACAGTGCAGCAGTTGCTTCCCACACTCCTATGATAGCTACTCAAGTTCTCCTTTTAAAAATATATTGGAGACACCATTTTTGCAGAGGTTTGGCCAGCTTAAGTTATTTTATTAAAAATATTAAAGGTGGGATGCAAATATATGAATAAATACATTTGCAGTCTGCCCAGCCTTTCCACCAGAATGGATCTAGTTGATTGTTTGCATGTGGCTCTTACCAAGATAAGCAGATTTCAATATCATTTGTGAGCTGGAGGTATTAATAAAAGCCACATTGCCCTGGCTGTTGAAAAAGAAGAGTCCTCCAGCCCAATCATAGGCTCCAACAGCCCCCAGTATGGAGCCACTCTAAAAAGAAACAGCAAAGCAGAGATGTTAATCACATGAAAAAAAACCAATCCTTCAGAAAGTCTTCCTCCTTTATAGAATACAAAGACATTTCAATTTTTTCTTATTCTACAGACCCACGTAATATCCATTTCTGGGACAAATCAAACATTCAAAAATTCTTGCTCTTAATTAGCTAAAGCAAGGTACCTTTGTGAAAATCAGGAACCCCAAGAAGTCTAATTCTGAACACTTTCCTTCCAGACATTGAAGTCTACAAAGATTAAGGCCTCTACCAATGATTTGTACAAGGAAGCCCACTAATCTCCATTTCCACAGCTGTAATTCTGAATTGTTTTCCTCTCTATTTATGTTTTTCTATCTAAAGTCTGATCTGCACTTACTGACATCTAATTTGCATGGGAAACTGAGATGAAGGGGACTAACACTGGGTGTGTAAGGCACTGAATCCTCCTGAGACAACTCTAAACTTGAAGGACTGAAGAGATGTTGCCAGGTGTTCTGGGACTGAGTACTGCAGAAGGAAATTGGAAGACAAAGTTTAGGCCCTGGGATGCTTTATTGGATAGAGGGTGAAGCATGCTGGGATAAGAGAGGTTCCAATGGAGCAGAAGAGGGCATGAAAGAAATGAAGAAAAATCAAGCAAGTCTCTTGATGCAATATAATGCTTTGGGAAGGTAATGCTGTGGAGCAATGGCAAGCCAAGCAGAATGGATAGTCTGCCAACTTAGTTCTGTTCCATTGATATTCAAAATAAGATAAATCTGGATATAGGTACATTTCCAACTGAACAATAAAGAATAGGTGGATGGGTAGATAGATTATGAAATAAGAAATAGAATGGAATAGAATGGAATGGAATGGGATAGGAATAGGACAGGAATAAGGAATAGGAATAGGAATAGAAATAGGAATAGAATAACAGAGTTGGAATAGATAGATGGATGCTAGAGGTAGGTGGGTGGATGGATGGATGGATGGGACGGATGGACAGACAGACAGGTCTATGTCCTACCTATCAATAACACTATGCCCTCCCTATCCTGGTCTCCTCAACTTATGATCACAAATGAGGCTGGAATTTTAGTTGCATTTGGGTCAACAATGAGATGCTCATATGACCACTTGTCTCAATCTGCAATGCTGGTGTTCTCATCTGCAGTTGTTTAAGTGACTGCATGGACTGTTAAGTTGAGGGACTGAAAGACTAAAAAGGATGGCAGTCCCCATCTATATGCATAAGGGAACTCCATGGTTGGCTAGATAAATGATCCCAAGCTTCATTTCACTATCCCACCATAGAGTTCCCTGCCCCTTCATGTGCAGAAGGGAAACCACATTGGTTCAGAGAACAAAGCTAGGATTCTTTGGGATCCAGTTTTGTTTTTGCAGCCGATCATAGAACTTCCGGCTATGCACTAAGGCGAAGAGAAATCCTTTGGTGAGTGGCAGCATCCTGCAAGTTTTCCCTCTGCTTCCATTGACTTTCTGGGGAAGTTGTCAGAGAGGATTGTAATGATCACGTGATTGTGCAGTCAATGACTTTGAGGACTGGCCATTAAGTAATTTTTCTTTGTAACTTTGAATGATTGTTAAGTGACTGGTCATAAATAGGAGCACCTCTCTGTGAAAGTTAGTCACAAAAGTCAGTCCTGATGACTCATGGCAGCTGATACAGAATCTAAGAGTCATATTATGTTCTCTTCAGCATTTTTATAGGGAGACAATCCATCCATTACTATGATACTGAGTTCTGACTGCCAGTTTGAGCCAGATCCTAGCATTATTTCTAGGCAAACCATCGATGTGAATACCTTCTAGTGGAAAAATTTTATTCTGAATATTGTTTGATGTCCTTGAGAGATCGCAAATTTGTTCACGGAGAAAACATAGTCCATAGATGGTTCGGAGGCAATAGAACGAGTTCTCTTTCAACGAGCAGATCGTATGCGAAACTAAACCAACCTTTGATGGCTGCCAGAAAGGCAGGGGAGATAAAACAGGAGACTGAATTGAGAAGGCCATTGTTAACTAATGCTCACAGTAAGTTCTGTATGTTAACCCTCTTTTGCATTTTTAAGGAGTTGCCTTTGGTTGATAGAGTGACAAGGAGGTACAATTCCCTTTTACCATGTGTTCCTATTGGTTAGCTGCTGCTCTCTATATATTAGAAAATCAGGAAAATAGGCATGTTCTGATTTTCTTATATGGGTGGTCCTTGACTTATGACCATAACAGAGCCCAGATTTTTCCATTTTAAGTCATAATGATAACGGCACCCACATGACTAGATAAGATAACCTTTATTGCAATGAAAAGCTTCATTGTCATTTTTTACTGTGGGCACATTGGCATACATTAAAAATGAAATTTTGTTGCTGTTTTCAAAAGATGGTATATATCTATTGATAGCAAACATAACACACATATACACATACATACATGCATGCATATATATGTATGTATATATTTGTATGTGCTGTTTTAGCTTCCTTCGGGTATTATCCCACGTCATTGCAGTTTCTCTTAAAGTTGTAGCTCATTGTAGTTCTGTTAAAGTTGTAGCAACGTTTCAGCAGAATCTCATCTGCCATCATCAGGCTTCTGTATGGAAGTGTGTCTCACGTTCCTCTGTTTCAAATTTGAGGCTGGTCTATTCTGATTGCTATTAACCTGGGTCTGTGTTCATTGGACTTGGAGTTTGATTGATTGGTGTTTCTGTTTCTTCTTCTGTTTTGTGGCTTTGAATGGCTGGCAAACTGCTGTTTCTTGTGTTGGAGGCTTTCAATGCAGCTTGGTTCCGTGTGAAAGGATGGCTGCTATTCATCAGCAAGCTGGTTTCACCTGGGTGCCTGGTGGGGGGTGTTTGAGTTGGAGGCATCAGAGGGAGTCTGATGCGGAACACACCTCCTCACTAGTCCAACACATTAAACCACAGGTCACAATATCAACTTCAATGGCAAACTAAAACCCTAGCCTCTATAGAAAACCACCACAGAATCATCAGAGAACCATAGAGATTGAAAAAAGACTGAAAGCATGAATAGACGAGATGATTCAACCAGACTGTCAATCATTTGGAAGCCTGCACTCTCAAATAAAAGATCTCCACACTTACAAGCAGGCAAACACTGGGCACAAGACTCCCTCTGATGCCTGCCACCAAACATATCCCGCACAAGCACCAGATGAAACTAGCTTCCTAATAGATAATAGCCGTCCTTTCACATGAAACAAGCTGCACTGGAAAGCCTCCAACACAGGAACAGAGTGTTTGCCAACCAATCAAAGCCACAAAACAGACAGAAGAAACCAGAAACACCAATCAAACAAAACTCCAAGTCCATAAACACAGACCAAGAGCTCCCACCAATCAGGATGAAGAAAAACATCCTGGCACAACACAATAGGCTAGCTCAAATTTAAAACAATGACTGTGAGAACTCCTAATCCACATACAAAGTCAATACAGAAGCCTGATGACGGCAGATGAGTTTCGCTGAAACGTTGCTACATTTAAAGCACTAAAATGACGTGGGATATACCGAAGGAAGATGAACTGCATTCCAATATATATATATATTATATAATATATATATAATATATATATGATATATATGAATGCAGAAAATAAAAAATAAAAAACAAATATATATATATATATATATATATATATATATATAATATATATATATATATTATATATATATATATATAATATATATATATATATGTAAATCAATGTATATGTGTGTATGTATAGCGTATGTTTTTACCGATATCACCATATTTGGTGTGTGTGTGTGCGTGTGTGTATCACTATCCATTCTTGAAATACATAGCAGAAAGCAAAGCCTAGGTGTTCACAAGGTTTGATGATACATGAAAAAACTGTGGCTGAATCTGGATTGCTCTGCTTCGGATACCATGAAGCCCCCTCCCAGAGGTAGCAAGGAAAACACTTCATGAAAAGGATGTGTAGTGTCCCAGACAATCCTGCAGACCCTGCTCAAGCATTGCTTATATGCTACGTCCTGGATAGAAGGGAGTGAAGTGTCAATAACCTTTTCACCACTCTCTGCACCACTTCCCTGTACAAAGCAGTGATACTTCCAAACCAGACTGTAATGCAAAACGACAGGATGCTCTTGATCGTATCTCTATAGAAAATGGTAAGGAGAGGAGGAGGATGTACTTTTTTCATGTAATGCAGAAAATGATTTTAGATCTGATTTTATGATATTTTGCAGTGGTCTTTTAGTAAATGCCATGGTTATTAATTGACACCATGGTTATTAGTATTCATACGGGCATTTCTTGCCAGAGACTGGCTGAAAAGTTTGGAAACTGGTAAAAATGCCATAAATTGTGGTCACATTGACCCTAGAACTCTGCAACTGGCAGTTAGGGTGATTAAACACCTGGAATGCAGTCATGTGATCATAAGATGTGTGTGTGCAGCTGTTCAAATTCCAGAAATGGGTCATAATTTGCTTTTGGGGAATCCATCATAATTCCAAATAGTCACTAAGTGACCAGTTATGAAGCAAATATTATCTATAATGGTCTGCTAATGTTCTCACCCCAATAGCAAAGCGGATAATGTTAGCCCTTTGTGCTTCTGGAATCACATCATTATATTGTAGAGGATCTTTTTGTTTTTTCCCATCAGTTATCACAATGAGAATTTTAGATGCATCACTGCGGGCTCCTTTTTCGGGGAGAAACATTTCACGCCTAAAGAAAAATGAGAAGAGTAGTAACATGTTAAACCTCTGCCTTCCTTCTTTCTCGGCCAATTTCTGAAAAACATGATCTACAGATGTCTATGGAGATTCTCAGTCCTCCAGGTCATGGTTGTCCAACAGGTGCTTTTTCAAGAAGCAACTGGATTTTTCTGGTTATTCTTTGAAAGCGTTTCATTTTCAGCTCTGAAGAAGCTTCTTGGATGAGAAGTGAAACATCTTCAAAGAAAANAACTGGATTTTTCTGGTTATTCTTTGAAAGCGTTTCATTTTCAGCTCTGAAGAAGCTTCCTGGATGAGAAGTGAAACATCTTCAAAGAAAAATCAGAAAGTTCACTTGCCTCTTGAAAAAAGCATCTTCGGGATGATCTACAGATAAATGTCCTGTAAAGAAAAAAAAGTGAAAATCTTATAGAAGCAATCTAGAACTAAGGAGAAATTTCCCGACAGTTAGAACAATTAATCAGTGGAACAATTTGCCTCCAGAAGCTGTAAATGCCCCAACACTGGAAATTTTAAAGAAGAGATTAGACAACCACTTGTCTGAAATGGTATAGGATTACCTGCCTAGGCAGGGGGTTGAACTAGAAAACCTCCAAGATCCCTTCCAACTTTCTATGCAAATGATTAGAGCTGATTAATTCATCATATTCACTCATTATGAGTGAACTTTTTTTGCAAATTAAATCGTTTTCTGGTAAAAAGCAAACAAAAAAATACAGGTTAACCTTGCTCACTGACTGCCTCATTTAGCGACTGTTCAAAATTATGATGGTACTGAAGAAGTAACCTTACAGCTAGTCCTCATGTTTACAGCAACTTGCAGTCAGATGATTGCAATTTGTGTGTGCTTCACAACCAGCCTCCAACAAGCAGAGTCAATGAAGAAGCCATTGGTAAAATCTCAACGGACAGTCATATGACATCTCATTTCATAACTGCAGTGATTTATTGGATGACCATTGCAGTATAACATGAATGGAGGTCCCAAACTCAGGAAATTGGAAGAATTTGGTAAAACAATTCTGTTGAGGTTTGATAAACAAAATCAGGATAAAAGCAAATATACATCTCCCAGGACAATGTTGCATGATCCAATACTTCACTAGGACCAGAGGAGCTGAGTGACTGACTCAGACTGAATCCTGAAAAATCAGGATAGCAGCTGTGGTGGTGCAATAAAAACTGGTTTTTTAATACCACAATGTGCATGGACCCTCTTTTAAATACAAGTAAAAACGAGCATTCTGGGCTAAGCAGCTGAAGCAAATACCAACATGTGTTAAATTAAAAAGAACCCACTAATGAATACTTACACCACTTTCTGGATATATGTAGCCGTGTGAGTAGCTCCATTCAGCTGCCAGATTTGTCTAATCAAATCATCTGGATTTGGAGTAGCTTTGAAAAGGAGAAAGTCAAAGTGTTCTTCATATCCATCAGAATACTGGGACAAGCCAAACTAGAGAAAGGGAGACAGAGAAAGAGAAAAGTAGGAAAAAATTATGCCCCTTTAAAAAAATGTATTATTTTTTATTTTATCATTCATATGGCCATCCACCTTGCTTTGGTACTGGGTGTTCAATGACACATAAAAACATCTAGATGTCAGGTCAAATTGATTGGATAGACAGAGTTGTGGAAGATAATAAACTGTGGACTTATTTTGCAAGGGAGGAAATTATTATTATTGAAATATATTTATCAGTATCAACCAGAGAGGATAATCTATATCAGGGGTATCAAACACATGTCATCATGTCGTCATCACATGATGTATCCAGAGGTCATATTCAGCAGGTTCTGACCAGTTCTGGAGAACCAGTAGCAGAAATTTTGAGTAGTTCGGAGAAGTGGAAATACCACCTCTGACTGGAGATTTTACAGTATCCTTCCCCTGCCATGCCCACCAAGCCCCACCCACAGAACCGGTAGTAAAAAAAAATTGAATCCCAGCACTAGATGTATCGTGACTTTTTCCCCCCTCCGCTAAACCACAGGAACCAATTAATCTTAACAGCCCCGCTTGGGAATACACCCAGACCTTCAAAACCTTTGGGAAAGCTGACAGGGTTGAGGCCAATCTAATCTCAGGGATTGTGTTTTTCTAAAATGGAGGCACAGCAACAGAAAAGATAATATGCTTTAATTGAGGGGATCCGTGGCATGCCTAGCCTGCTATACCTAATGGGCCCACTAGAAACAATTGAGGAGAGGAAGCATTGCCCCTCAGATCATGTGGGTAAAATTCAGCCCTGCCACCTTTATGACCACACCTCCTGCCATCAGTGTCCCCAACTCAACTAAGTCTTCATTATCCTCAAAGGACCAGAACACAGTTCTTTGAAAGTTCAGCAAATCTAACCTAACAGGCAAACAGGCAACGAATTGTCAAAATAGGGAGTGTCCTATCAAATCCCATACTTGTCAATAGCAGTGTCCCCCAAGGCAGCGTTCTAGGACCAGCTCAAGAGATATACTTTACATAAATGACCTTTGTGATCATAATAATAACAACTGTGTTCTTTTTGCTGATGATGTAAAACTATTCAACACCAACAACAATACTGCTACTCTTCAAAAAGATCTCAACTATGTGTCAGAATGGTCAAACACGTGGCAACTTCAAATCTCAACAAACAAATGCTCTCCTTACGTATTGGCAAAAAAAATATATATTAGAAAATAAAATATAAGCTGAATAGACATGACCTTGTAGATGAACCCCCACTCTGTCAAGGACCTTGGAGTACTCACCTCTAAAGATCTAAGTGCCAGAGCCCATTGTAATTACATAGCCTGGTCAATGCCTGGAATATCCTACCTGACTCTATGGTTTCTTCCCTAAATCCTAAAAACTTTAACCTTAGACTGTCTACTGTTGACCTCATCTCATTCATAAAGGCCCGGTCCCACTGGCCGACGGACGCAAAACGTATGCATAATGGACACAGCGGACGAGCAAAATTTCCGTGGTGGCTCCATCCGTTGTCATCCACTCCAAAAAGTGGTGAAAATTTGCATAAATAGAACGGAAAAGAACAGAAAAGA
>BHFT01032658.1:0-14459 GCA_004320025.1 Laticauda laticaudata | reverse complement strand
ACCCAATGACAGCTTTCTGAATCTCCCATGATCAGTTCGTCCAATCACGGGAGATTCCTTACTAACCAATCACCGTCCTGTGTCTCGGCCAATCACAGTGCAGTTCGTTTCAGCAATCAGGTTAGGGTATTACAAGAATGTTAATATGTAACAATCTGACCTACACAACACTGCTTTTAGCTCATATCATATCATGGGGGGGGGGCACTTCCAGAACTACAATAGGATTAAACAAAGGAAAGTAAACAACTAATCTCTGTAATGAATGTAAGAGCTTAGCATAGTGACTCAAGAAATTAGTCCTACAGAATTCAGTGGGACTTTGAATGGGGACTCCACTTGGTTGCATTCCTTTTCTTCTCCTTCATGTTCTGAAAATACTGAAATATTTTAGGCAACAAAAACCGACATCACATTACATTACAAAATATAAGAAAGAAAAAAGGGAGAAAGCCATGAGAATATGTATGAAAATGAGATCCAGTTTACAACACTCTTTATTTGTTAATATTAACATTGCTTGGAGATATTTGTATGGTTTGCAAAAAATAGTTGAGTAGCAAACAAGACAGCGTGGAGAAAGGTCTGGGACAAATGAATGTTCTAGGAGAATACTTCCCAACCAAACTACAAGTTGCTTTCACTAGCCAAGTAAGTTGCTCATTACTGCCTCAGCTGCTACTATTTTAGACATATAATATCTTTAAATTATTATTATCAATCTGTGAACTAGGCAATGTAGAGTAATGTACTGGTTGAAGGCCATCCAGTAAAATTAACCTAATGACATTTGATGTCTCCTCGAAAATAAACAGAAATCTACTTTTGACTAACTTGTTTTACCCAGTTATTGTAAAGATTATAACACATGTGGATTAATTTGACCATACTTAAATGATATGATGAAGGCAATGATAATATGAACCAGTTAGATATTTTGTACTTTCAGATATTTGCAGATATTCTGATAAAATAAGGGATTGGATTTATACTAATGAGTCAGTTAAAGGATAGTTTTGGTGGTATTTTTCCCCTGGTAATAGTTCCTACTGATGGTTTTTAACAAGCCATTTCAAAACTGGGTGGTCAAGGGTAAAGGAACAAGTAATGGGGGAAAAAATTAAGCATGAAAAAAAGGAAAAGAACCAATTGAAAGAAGAAGGGGACCTTTCATGTCTGTGGCTCAAAAACCTGTATAAGTTTTCTTGCTGGTACAGTGTTTGCAAATGTATACTTTAATATAAGCAAGGCTGTTTAAAAGGAAATAGCCCTCTGTTTCCCAGGATCTAGGGAAAGCCCAATTAACCAGCTTTTTCCTCAGCTTCTGAAACAGAAGTAGTACTCTGTTTCTAGCCTTCCACAAGCCCTTCTGGCCCTGTTGTCTTTGGATTGAAAATTTTCCTTCACCCACAAGAAAGGCTGAAAAAGGCTAAAAGTATTTTCTTTACTTGCTCAGGGAAACACAGCGACTTTACTTAGTTATTCAGAGCTTCCCAGCCAATCATTGGTCAGATCATGATTTTCAGAATTGAAACCTATAGCATTGTCACTTAACTGGGATGACTCTGTGCGATATGCAGGGCAAAAAAATCCCGGTTATCTTACTGGGTCCAGCAATTGGATGAGAAAAAAATAAGAAGTTTTTGTGTCCCTAAGTTTGGGCCTTATTTTGGTGTTAGTTTCCATGTGTACAGAAAGATGGATAAATTTTTGCACATGTGTAAACTTGCTTACGGGTTGTGTTTTGTCATGAGTGAACCAGCATGTGGAAGCTGCGCTACTAATTCAGAGGTGGTATTCAGCAGGTTCTGACTGGTTCTGGAGAACCGATAGCGGAAATTTTGAGTAGTTTGCAGAACCAGCAAATCCCACCTCTGACTGGCCCCGCCCCCACCTATTCTCTGCCTCCCGAGTCCCAGCTGATTGGCTGGGTCTTCTTTTGTTGCCCTGCACAGGAGAATGGAGCTGGAAAGCAGGTTAATGAGGTGGGGAGGGAATGGGATTTTGCAGTATCCTTCCCCTGTGACACCCATCAAGCCATGCCCAAGAACCAATAGTAAAACATTTTGAATCCCACCACTGTTCTAATTGTTTGAAATGGTTGGGATATTTTCTTCTGATAGTGTCTAAAGTAGCATCAGAATTGGTGAGGAAAGAGCCACAACAATGCCATTTTGCAAGGGAGAGCTAGCTCTGTCTTGAGTATGTGAGCATGATGTAAATTGTGGGTGTAGGGAAGATTAGGGGTAGGCATGGTGGTTAACTCTAGGCACTGCCTTTGCAGCTGTTTTGGCTAGGCATAGATAAGAGCAGGGATGGGATTCAAATTTTGAAACAACTGGTTCTGTGAGTGTGGCTAGGTGGATGTGGCTAGGTGGGCATGGCCATGTAACTGGGTGAACATGGCTTCTTTTTTTTACAGCAACCCCCCCCCCATTTTTTGGGCCTTCTGGGCCTCGAAGGAGCTTCCTGGGAGGGGTATTTTTGCTCCCAGAAGCAGTGGTGGGATTCAAATAATATAACAATCGGTTCTCTGCCCTAATGATTTCTTCCAACAACCAGTTCACCAAACTGCTCAGAAAGTTAACAAACGAACTAGTGTGAACTGGCTGAATCCCACCCCTTGCAACCAAGACAAAAGATGAAAATTCACCAGATGATCAGTCTTCATTTCCCTCATGACTTGCCTTGGCTTTTAGCTCTGAATCTTCTCTGCAAGTTGATCAGGAGACAACAACTGGACTGTCTACTACTTTTGATTTCTAAACAGGTCGTCCTCAACATTTGACCACAGTGGGCTCAAAACGTCTGTTGCTAAGCAAGGCAGTTGTTAAGTGAGCCTTGCCCCATCTGACAATCTTTTTTTACCACAGGGGTTCAAATGAATCACTGCAGTTAAGTGAACCATGCAGTCCTTAAGTGAATCTGGCTTCCATTACTGACTCTGCTTGTCAGAAGCTCTCTAGGAATGACAGTTCCAGGTCTCTGGGATGCTGCAACCATTATAAAGCACCTGAATTTTGATCACGTGGCTGTAGGGATGCTGCAATGGTCGTAAGTATGAGAACCAGTCATAAGTTACTTTCTTCAGTGCTGCTTCAAATGGTTGCTAAACAAATGCTTATAAGTTGAGGACTGTGATATTCACCTTGCGATGCAGCAATTAGAATTCTAAGTTGAAACTGGAAAGATGTCTGTGAGCCAGGAGGCAGCTATATAAATTCTCCAAATAAACAAGCAAACAAATAAATAAAATACATACATACATACATACATACATAAAAAATAAAACATGTCCACCATTTATGTGCCACAAATTTTCCTAGGTGACCTTGGGATTACTTTTTAACCCTAAGTTTCATTAAGGGATATTGGGAGGAGAAAAATAGGGTAAGGTCCCCCAAATTCTCCACCACTAAGAGTCTAAGAATTCAACTGTTGGTTTCCTACTAATGACTTCCTTGTAGCTTTCCACTTCTAATGTGACATCCATGAACATTATTATTTTTTCTTTACATATCTTCAAGCGCTTTCTGGCAAGGGTATAATAGAAATCTCCTTAGTCTTCCCCCCCCCCTTCTTTTAATTATCTCACATCTGTCTAAAGCCAAATTATTACAGAAGTAACATTTGGCACTAGATTCACCTGGCAGCTGGACTCATGGAGAACCACTATCCAGTGGCCAAGCTAAGGTTAGCCAGATGCTGTTCACTGGTAAAGTGCTGCTGGCAACATATCTCTCCTTTCCTGAACAGAAAAGCGATTTCTGTTAATTATTAATGGCTGTTGTTCACCTAAGCATCAGCTTTCCTTAGAGGCCTCCTATGCAAAGTTTTATAGCTGTACTAGAAACACTGCACCAAGGCCTGGCAAATTTCAGGCCACACAGCATTGGCTCTAAAGCTGACTTGGGATTTTTATAATGGAGGAAAACCTTGATTCCATCCAGTACTGCACTTAGAAGATGAAATAAGCAAAGGGATTATACTGAGACTTAGTCTCCCCCCACAAACTTGGTTCTGGTTAGTTGATATTCAGTAGAACTGGTGGCAGAGAAAGTCCTTGAAATGGTTGCAATCCATTCCAAAATGAAAGGCCTGTGTATCTTTGGCTCCTATCAGTGTCTTGATTGTTTTTATGTGTGTGTGATTTAGTTAAAACCTCTCTTAACAATTTACTGTGCCATTCAATGTCTTTCTGATCATTTTTTTCCTCATTTACCCAGATATCCTCCTTCAGTGCTCCTCCCTTCATCCCACTCAATCCATCACCTCCTCCTTATTACCCTTTTATTAATTTCATGCGTCTGAATTTCAATGCAGGTGATTGTCATCCCCCATTGCTTCCTAGCACTTTTTGTGAATTTTTCTCTACAAGTAAACTTTGGTATAAAGCAGGAAAGAATGCCTGAGATGTTCCAACTTCTTTTTTTGTTGTTTGATAGTGCTTAATGAACTCTTATCACAGGGGTGTCAAACTCATATTGTCACAGCAGCGTCACGTGACGTATCGGCATTTTATTACCTTTGCTAAACCAGGCATGGGTGTGGCTAGCGTGTGACACATCTGGCCCACGGGCCAGGAGTTTGACAGCCCTGTCTTATCATGTTACATTCTAAATAAGAAAAACACCTCACTTTTTAGAAGGTGAATCAGAACTCAGAGACAAGTCATCATGGCAGTCTTTTTCCACATGAGAGTTTTACTTGATACACACTCTTCATAAAAAGCTACCCAATTAAACATCTGGATTCCATTTCCATGGCTCAAGAAAAAGTACACGAGTAACAGTTTATAGTGTGAACTGCCATCACTGTCTGACAAAGAAGTGACTGTACAAAGATGAGCAGGATCTTGGTTTGTTCATGCATGGAGGTAGCCAGTAGAGGGCGCCTGTTATTTCCAATGAGCTGAAAGAAACAGGGTTGCAATTGACAGTTCAGTACAGATGAGCTTTAGGCCAAGATTCTGCTATTACAAGAGATTTTGGTACTTTGACCTTTAGCAACGACTATTGTGGATATCAATGCTTGTTTCCCAAAATCAGTAATTTCATTTTAAAGACAGATTAGGTACATATGAGTGTACATAAAACACACTGAAGTTGTTACAACTCCTTTTAAATGCCTAAATAAAGATTCTAGCTTCCAGTTAGTGCTACTTTATAACTGGGAGGGAAGCAAAACTCTGTTTTATGAAGGTACCAGGAGTATCAACTCCAACCATTCTCAGTATCTTTTGCACGCTGCATTATTATTGTCTGTTCCCGCGGATCAGAGTGATGTGATAAAGTTTTGCCAATCCAACAATATCCTCTTTTCAAATGTTCATGAGACATGAGGTATTTCCTTAAGAAAATGAGGGAACTCTATATTCCCAAAAATAATGCCTTTGATTAGTTATTTGATTGTGTGCTGCTAGAATTCTTGATAAGATAATTTGGATGGACAATACTAAAACAAATAATATATGCAATTCTTTATGCATTTAGTATGCATTTATTTATTTTTATCCCACTTTTATTATTTTTATATATTACTCAGGATGGTAAATATTCCTTCCTTCTCTTATTTTCCCCACAACAACAAACCCTGTGAGGTGAGTTGGGCTGAGAGAGAGAGAGAGAGACTGGTCCAAAGTCACCTGGCTGACTTTCATGCCAAAGCATGAAAGAATTCACAGTCTCTTGGTTTCTAGCCCGATGTCTTACTCAATAAACCAAACTGACCAGTGGTGCTATTCAACCGGTCTAACAACTGGTTTTGGTGAGCACGTGCTTCGCTTTGCACATGTGCTCTACATTTAAAAAAACCCATCTTGAACTGAATTACTTTCCTTCTACTGCAGCCCCCGTAACAAGAACAGCTGAGGTGCGGCAAACTGCTCTGCGGTGCAAATCAGCTGTGCTAAAAAACCAGGAAATAAAGCACAGCAACGAGCAGGGGTGGGTGGATGGGGTCAAACACTCACTGGAACTACCGGTTCACACAAACCGGTCCAAACCAGTAGAATCCCACCCCTGAAACTGACAAACTATTATCAACTAAATTGTTCCAAGAATATAGGGGATTTATTTATTTAATTGCAAGTGCTTTGATGCCATCTCAATCAAGCTTAAAACATTTTCCATTGGTAGCTTCACTGGTAGAAAATATTGTTATAAGAGGGATAAGTTTGATTTATACCAGTATAAACTTTAATTATGAGTAATAAAGAGAGAGATAGTCCTAAAAAGACAATAATGGATTTTTACTACCCCCCCCTCCCCACAAAACTTAGTATTATAAAAACACACATCTTCATCAGTGGTGGGATTCAATATTTTTTAGTACCGGTTCTGTGGGCGTGACTTGGTGATCGTGGCAGGGGAAGGATACTGTAAAATCTCCAGTCAGAGGTGGGATTTGCCGGTTCTCCAAATTAGTCAAAATTTCTGCTACCGGTTCTCCAGAACTGGTCAGAACCTGCTGAATATCACCTCTGACCTTCATGTTAAATTTAGCATTATAAAACACACCCTTCCTGTTACAAGCAAAGTGTAATAATTTTTAATAGGTGGCAATCATAGCACAGCAAAGGTAAGTATCAAAACATGATGTAGATTGAGCTGAACCTAAAGGACTTCTTTCCAAGTAAACTTATTTCCAATAAAGTAACATGGCTTCAATCTATTAAAAAACAAAACAAAAACAAAACTGCTTCAGTAAGTGGGATTTATTTCTAAGTAAACACATTTCTGGTTCAAACATAAGTTATACAGTAAATATATCTATTTGTTTTATTCCTCGAAGCATCCAAGTTTAGACTGCCTTATTTTCAGCCTTTATTCCATAACTGTGAGGAAATGTATTTCCAGGGGAGAAAATAAAGTTTCCTGAGACACAAGGAGAATCTACAGGCCTGCAGAGTTTCTGAAGAAGTCTAGTGCCAGTGGCTGCTTGTAGCTCTTGGTGCTAATTTCAGGAGTACTAAACATTAGGATGTTACCGATTAGCAGTCATGGATTTTAGCCCAGTTAAACTTTCCACAGGCTGCAGTCCCCCTTTTAAACTCCCATCTGTCTTCCTTTCAACAGCTATTCTGAAGTGTTTCAGACAGGCATCCCGGTATCATAGCAAAACTATGGCAGATATAATCCTGACAGAATCAAGGTTGACTCAGCCTTCCATCCTTCCCTGAAGGTGGGTAAAATGAGGACCCAGATGGCTGGGGGAAATAGGCTGACTCTGTAAACTGCTTAGAGAGGGCTGTAAAGCACTGTGAAGTGGTATATAAGTCTTAAATGCTATTTCTATTGCTATAATCTGCCCAGTGTAGCAGCTGCTCATTTTACAGCAGTGGTCACCAACCGGTGGGCCGCGGCCCACTGGTGGGCCATGAGAAAATTTTGGTGGCCTGCAGCATGCTGAGGCAGGAAGATGGGGCAATCCTGCAGTCTCCCGTGTCTTGGCTGCTGCCTCCTGCCTCAACGCATCGAGGAGGCTGAGCAGCAGCAGGAAGAGCGCGGACCTCCTGAGCCGCAGGAAGCAGCTGCCCTCAACATCTGCCCTTTGTCAGATGTTGCGAGGGGGAGGCTCGACCCCCTCTTCCTCCTTGCCAGAAGCGCTCACACGCTCAGCGGGAAGGAGGCGGCTTGTCCGGGGCCAGAGGGGCAGTGAGCACTTTGCACTTGAGTGCTTCTGTCAAGGTGGAAGAGAAGCTTCTGGGGGGGTCGAGCCTCCCCCTTACAACATCTTCCCTTGAGGGCATTGCTGGCAGCTGCTCAACCTCCTTGATGTGCGGATCCTTTCCCCTCACCCCCACCCCTTTGCTAATGCCATGCAAATGTGAGTAGCATTTGTTTTCCAATCTCCAAGTTAGAGGAGCGACATTCAAACATGACTGGCAGCAGCCCCCTGCGGCTTCCTTGCTGCCTTTGGAACCAATTTTGAAGGCTGGGAGAGGATTTCTCCCAGGCAAGAGGGGGGCAGGGCTCACTGGCTCACTCCAAATTGGTTCCCAGCTGGCCTGGAGCAGCATTCAAACTACGGGAGTGGGGAGGTTTATTATCAAAACCATGATTATAAGCTTCCCCCTCTTTTACTCCCCTTGTTTGAAGCCTCCGAAGCAGTGGTGAAATTCGACTACCTCGCACCAGGTGGTAGGGATGGTTCAGTTTGTCGAAATGAACAATCACCCCTGGTTGGCCCCACCCACGCCCACCTGGTCACACCCATGTCAGCAACAGGGGTGGTACTGGTGGCGGGAGAGAGAACAAAGCAAAAAACCCTGCAAAGTTTCCTGACCCTTGCTGTTAAGACACAAGGATGATTTTGGGAAGCTCAGTTATTTCAGAAAATCACTAAAGAATTCTATGGCAAAATGAAGGAGGGAAACAGGGGTGGGCTACTACCAGTTTGCCCCAGTTCAGGTGAACCGGTAGCTAATTTTATCATTTTTAATGGCCGGTTCGGCGAACTGACAAATCCCACCCCTGGCTGGCCCCACCCACCTGCCCCTCCCCTCCCAGGAGTCTCTACACTGCCCATTTTGGATCCCAGGTAAGTACAGAGCCTGCACAGAGGCTCAGGGAGGGTGCAAAATGGGCCTTCCATAGGTTCCGGAAGGCTAGACATGGGCCCGTTTCCTGCCTCCATACTATTTCCAGAGCCCGGGGAGGTTGTTTTCGCCCGCTCGGAGGCTCACAGAAAGTCTCTGCAGACTGGGGAGGGTGAAAACACTCCCCTACTGTGGTGCAGGAGGCCAATTAGGCCATGCCCACCATGGCCACACCCACCNAGGGTGAAAACACTCCCCTACTGTGGTGCAGGAGGCCAATTAGGCCATGCCCACCATGGCCACACCCACCCAGCAACTGGGCAGAGAACTAGTTGGTAAAAAATTTGAAGCCCACCCCTGGAGGGAAATCATTTTGTTGAGCAAAATACCTGTTCAGGGGTCAAAGTTGGTTTGACTGCTTAAACCTGATTGGTTGGGATTTATCCACAATCATGGAGGCTTCCTGCTTGATGGATGATGATGAATGACAATGAGCAGGCTACTCTCTTTCAGTCCAACCTACTCCTGGCGGTTGATGTGGGGAAAAAGGGAGGAGGAAGCTCCATGTATACCTACTTGCACTCAGAAAAAAAGATTAGATATAATTCTAATAAATCAATACATGCATACTGGGAGGAGGGTTTTTTGTGGCAACTTACTCCAGGATTTTTTTATAGTTTTCCAGTGCCTCACACTGGGATGTTCCCAGCTATGTTACCCAGTATTTCATAAATAAAAGATCAATCCAGATACCTTCACAGGCAACATGAGCATTTTTTAGTTACTGTCCTTTCCAGAGGTGATATTCAGCAGGTTCTGACCAGTTCTGGAGAACCGGTAGTGGAAATTTTGAGTAGTTTGGAGAACCGGGAAATCCCACCTCTGACTGGCCCCGCCCCCACCTGTTCTCCACCTCCCAAGTCCCAGCTGATTGGCTGGGTCTTCTTTTATTGCCCTGCACAGGAGAACGGAGCTGGAAAGCAGGTTAGTGGGGTGGAGAGAGGATGGGATTTTACAATATCCTTTCCCTGCCACACCCACCAAGCCATGCCACGTCCACAGAACCAGTAATAAAAAAATTGGAATCCCACCACTGACACAGAGCTTGAGATTGCTAGCAGGTTTCTGTGTTGATTGAGTCCTTGAACTGCAGAACAGTGGAATCATGCCAGATTAGTTGCTGTGTAACCATTTCCACCAAAGATGCAGGCCCAAGTGGAGTTCCAGTGAAGCCTAATTTCTCTTTATCACTTTAAAAAGTTTCTTGTGATTTTCTATGGAAATCCTTGTGGTTCTCCATAGACAAGCTTGTGGTTATAGTCCTCATTAAATGTTATCTCTATATATATTTCAAAGCGAAAAAGCACTCATGCATCATCACAAAATCTCCAGAATCGTAAAGCCTACAAAGGTGAAATTTTATCTTGGCTTCTAGGTGCTCACTAACAAAGGATTCAGAAATGACCATCCTATATTATTATTAACACGCTCTGATGCTAAGGAGTTCTACTCCCCCACCCCACCTGAAAAGAAATATTTTCCAAATGCAAAACACAAGCAGAGGAGAGGAGTTTCATTTTCACTTTTAGTTTCACAGCACCAAACAGCTTCAGTACAGAACAGTTGAGCTAAGCCATGCCCAGGTTCCTTGCTGTATTCTTCTTGCTCACACAGCACATACTGCTTCCATTTCCAAACAGCCCTCAACTCTAGCCAGATGAATACCAATGGATGCTGATAGGCAGAGGCACAATTTTTGTCCCTTATTTTCCTCCCCAAAAACTAACCCGATCATATAGTTTCGTAGCAAAGCTAGTTAATAATATAACCCCCTGGACAGGTCTTAAAGATTATATGGTTCTTTTTGTTGGGATGGCATTAACTTTTTTTTTTATAAAAAATGAAGAATTCCATATATCTCAGTGCATCTACTATGTATTTATTTCAAAAACATCATCTAAAAAGAAACATGATGTTGCGTGGTAGGATTCCTCAGTGATGGCATGACTAAGAGAGATGTAATCCTTTCAAGGAGAAATACTTCACTTACAGAGATTTGTCCGATTTGTCCAAGAACAAATTACTCTGGGCAATGCACATTGCAAGGCTAAAACAAAAATATTTAAAAAAAAAACACTAAACACAGAGCTCAAATGAAATATTAACAGAGATACTTTGCTTTATGAGTTGAGAGTATTTATATCCCACTTCTCTAGCATGTGCTCCAGAGGGCTATATTTGATACAAAAATTTAAAAGATAACGTGAGGGAGAAGAAATAACAAATTGTATCAGGAATCTTGCATATCGTATACCTGCTATAATGGTAACATTAGGTAAGGTGTTCCCAGATAACCTCTGAGTGGAGATGCCTGCTGTTGATTTGCTTTGGTTGTTCTACCATGCAATCCAAGATTGCAGCTGCCAATCTTGATGGATCTGCATTGGTTCTGCTATTGGCTTCCAAAAAACCAACCACTTGAGAAACACAAGCTGGAAAAAGCTACTGAAACTCAAGCCTGCTTTGGGAATGTAACAGGGAAAATACTGTTTTGCCCAAGTGCTGCTTCTGGGTTTCCTAAGGCATCTGCTTGGCTAATGTGAAAAATGAAATGTTGATATAGAGGAGTGGTTTGCAAACTGTTTGACCCAATTATCCCATTTCCCAGTCACAAATGTCATTACTCCCACCAAAATAATAATAATAATAATAATAATAATAATAATAATAATAATAATAATAATAATAATAATAATAATAATAATCCCACAGGCTCTATTGATTTACACAAACTTCTCACCAGCAGTAATCCCAAACTGGAACCTTGAATCACAGACACAGACACACAGGCACATACAGACACACTAAATAAGTAAACAAATGGCTCCCATTCCCCACCCCCCAAGCTTGGAACTATTGGATTGGGCCAAAAAGCTGTGCAACACTTGGATTCGAAAGAAGGAGTGTGTCAGGACTCCAATAAATCAACTAAAAAGATACTCCTTTGGTCTTTTTAGCTGCCAGAGTGCTTGGGAGCATGCAGTGATCATGGTACTTTAAACTCCTAGAGTCTTCTGGAGTGGGTAGCCATTATAGCAATAGCAATAGCACTTAGACTTATATACTGCTTTATAGTTCTTTAAGCCCTCTCCAAATGGTTTTAGAGTCAGCATATTGCCCCCAACAATTTTGGGTCCTCATTTTATCCAACTTGGAAGGATGGAAGGCTGAGTCAACCTTGAGCCTGTTGAGATTCGAATTGCCAAATTGCCGGCAACTAATAGTCAGCAGAAGTGGCCTGCAGTACTGCACTCTAACCACTGCGCCACTGAAGCTCTTAATTTGTTATCATTTCCTGAAACTCCTCCTCAACTAAAGATGGAAGCTCTAATAGATGCTTCTCTTTTACAGCAAACAACAGTTTCCACACCTGCAATTACTACTGGTATTCCTCAACTTATGGCAGTTTGTTTAGTAACCATTTGAAGTTCTAATGGTGCAGGAAAAAAGGTAACTTCCAATAGGTGTACTAAGAACCATTGTAGCATCCCCATCATCACATGAGTATTAGAATCAGAATAGAGCTGGAAGGGACCTTGGAGGTCTTCTAGTCCAGCCCCCTGCTCAAGCAAGAGAGACCCTATACCATTTCAGACTGGTGGCTGTCCAGTCTCTTCTTAAAAACCTCCAAGGATGTAGCGCCCACAACTTCTGAAGGCAAGCCATTCCACTGGTTGATGTCCTCCCTGTTATAAATCACTGGCTGTGATTCAAGTGCTAAGCAGCTGTCATGTTTTCACATGATTGCTGTTTGTAATTTTCCCAACTTGCTTCCAAGTAAGTGAAGACAAAGGGGGGAAGCTGCTTTACAACTATGTGATTCTTTATTAGCTCTCCTGGATAAACCAGATAGAAGACATGACCAGATGAGCTAAGTCTACTCCCCTACTTGGCTAAACCAGGCATGGGCAGCACATGACACAACTGGCCTGCGGTCNCAACTATGTGATTCTTTATTAGCTCTCCTGGATAAACCAGACAGAAGACATGACCAGATGAGCTAAGTCTACTCCCCTACTTGGCTAAGCCAGGCATGGGCAGCACATGACACAACTGGACTGCGGTCCACAAGTTTGACTGCCCTGATTCATATCACAAAAAAAAAAAAATACTTTACCTGTCTTTGCCCACATAGCCCAAGGGTAACTCTGAGTTGAGGTCAAATCTGTCAGTTCCAAAANAAAAAAAAAAAAATACTTTACCTGTCTTTGCCCACATAGCCCAAGGGTAACTCTGAGTTGAGGTCAAATCTGTCAGTTCCAAAATCCAATATTGCCCATTCCCACCCAGGCATTAGCCAAGCAAGCAGAAACAAAACCCAACCCAACCCAAATCAAACCAACTATTTGATAATCCTCCTTTTGGATGCATGGCACCCTGCCTGATCTTTCCAGACCACTTAACACCTGAACTTCTAAACATAGAGGAAGTTTCACAGAAGATATTAAGTTAAAACTTCAAATTGCTGCACTATGCAGTGAGTTAGTGTTTTTGCACCCCTTTGGAGCATAGAATACTATGGATAGCAGATCTTACACTGAATTACTGCAGTACCATAACTGTAAAGATAAGAAAATAATTGGAACTGTAGTTCAAATGTAGTTTTAGGGTCATGTGTTCTTTTGCCAACTTTGGATTTAAAAAGAACCATCACAGGAAGTTGATTGCTGTAATAAGTCTATGAATTTGACCACTGAACAAGTAGCACTTCTATGGGCAAAAATTAAATATAGTGAGATTTAAAAAAAATAATATTGTCTACCTTGCCAATTAGATAACTACGAAAATACTCATTGCTCTCCATAGTTTATTCAGCAATCAGTCCACATTATCTTATTTGTTCTTATCTATTAACACACATATTTAAAAGTTCAGTCTTAAACTATTGTACTTTGGCTGGACTTTTCCAATAAAATGAAAATTCAGAGGACTTAATTTCTAAGCAATGGCAGATCTGCTTCCAGACCAATTAATACAATACAAATACCTCAAATGCAAGGCCAAGATATTGATGGTGTTGCTGGTGGAATATGTTCATGTGGTTGGCTGATAATGTCATGGCTGGCCAGGGAGTATATCCAAAGATCCTTCTAATATTTGTTTTCCATAAGATGCTTTCTTTCATTCTTCTATTCCAGTTGGGGGGGGGGGGGGAATCATACCTGTAATGTTTAATTAGACTTCACTGTCTTCTTCTTGCCTTTATTATATTTTTTGTAAACAAACAAAAAAAGGTGTAGGCGAGCTTAAGCTAAGATTTTCAAAGCTTCTATTCTTGTAAAAACAGCTCCAAGTACACACATCCTGATCTTCAGTCAAGTCGAAGACTCTGCATGCCAAGTCAAGTATTTATTTTCATTACTTTTGAGACCACCAAAATTAATGTATCTTTCAGACAGGAAGAATTTTATTTATTATGGTGCACTTGGATCCAAGAGATGAAAGAGGAGTAACCCTCCTTTTGGAAAAAGAAATGAGCCTGGGAGCCCAAAAGAGACCACACGATTTGGGGCACGGCACTGCCTCTCCATCAACAGAAGAACCTCCAGACACATTTGCATACAGATGGACCACAGTTCCTCTACGCCATACACAAAATAACCACACTGTACCCACACCACAGTGTGGGTTATGATTACATCAACAGGGACTTAAGATACAAGAGTTGGGTGGTTTCCCTTTAAAAAAGTAAAGAAAAGGAAAAGGAAAACACTAAAATTTCTTATTTTGTCTACATTCCTTAATGTACGTGATCACTCTAGATAACTTTGTTCAGGATGGTTAAGAGCTAGGGGTTTTTTTTTTGCTTTTTTTTAAAAAAATAGGAAAATGCTTATTGCATGGCATATCCACAGGTATA
>BHFT01032652.1:0-18778 GCA_004320025.1 Laticauda laticaudata | reverse complement strand
TCTGGGGGGTCTCAGCAAAGCGACCCGGAACGGATACAGCGAGATGCAGAACGGATGCACCAGCGGATTGAAAGCGGATGCTACAGCGGAAGCCTAGCGGATGCACAGCTGGAAGCCTGAACGGATGACCTGGCTTAATGCGCATGCGGGGGGGATGCATTGCCAAGACCCCGCGGATATAACGGTAAGCAGGCTCGGCAGAGTCACACTTCAGAGGAAAAGACCTGCTGCCGAGAAACTCGACTTGCCTTGCCTGTCCTGCCTGCTGTGCTGCATGTGCCATGCCTGCTGCGCTCTGCCTGCCAGCCTTGCTTGCCAGCCCTTACTGCCAGCCTCGCTGCCAAGCCTTGCTGCACAGGCCTCCCTGCCAGCTTGCTGCCAGCCCCTCCTTGCCAGCCTTGCTGCACAGCTTCCCTGCAGCCTTTGCTGCCAGCCTCCCTGCAGCCTTGCCTGTCTGCCGTGCCCTGCCAGCCTGCTGCCAGCCAGTCTGCTGCCAGCCTTGCTGTCTGCCTGCCTGCCAGCCTTGCTGCCTGCCTTGCCAGCCTTGCTACCCTGCCTGCCAGCCTTCCTGCCAGCCTGTGTGCCTGCCTCCCCTGCCAACCTTCCTGCCAGCCTGGTTCCTGCCAAGCCTCCCTGCCAGCCAGCACACCACAACAACCTGCTGAAGCCACAGCACCTCTAAGCCATCTGCTGCCAGGCCCTGCAAGAGGGACAAGGGGCCTAACCATCCCGCCCCCTGCCCTCACTCTGGTTCTGCTGGGGCGTCCTGCAGGCACGGGCCTCACTCTTTCTTTTCGGGGCTGGGCTTCTGCTGCTTCTGCTTCTGGAGGAGCTGATTGACAAGCACTTCCAGCACCAGGCCCACCTCCAACAGCCCTGCACCCTTCACCCCTTCATGACTGAGCAACAAGGAGAGTGCCAAGACTCATTTTTTGTCTTATAGCTTGTTGTTAAATAAAGTCTTTTTTGATTCACACAACTTGCTTCATTTCTTTTTTTAATAAAAGTCTTGGCTGGAAACTTTTAGAAATGTTTTAAGCCTTTCATGTTTTGGGAATGGGTTAAGATAGCTTGGGATGGTAATAGCTGTGGGATAGATATAACCTGCGTTAGTGCAAGCATGCGTATTAGTGGACTGTATTGGTCCACACTCCCAGGGCCATCACCTATGGCCCTTTATTATCGAATAATGATATATCAATCATCCACACATTTCAACATTAAACTACAACTCTTTAATTAAAATGCCCGTTCATTGTAAGGGCCACTAAACATACATGCGCCCAATCTCAATCCGTGTGCTGAGAACAGGCTGAAGGAAGCATCCAATTAAAAGCATTCTTTCTTCCCTGTCGTTGCCACTCCGCACCGCTCCAGCTGGGATGTTGCATCAGTGTTCAGGAGGTTTGCTCTGCTTCTTTCCCTTCACGTGAGGCTCTGTTGGGCCTGCACATCCTTGAGTGTCTATCAGGTTTCGCGAGCCGCCGATCGCAGCGCGTCCATTCACCATTGCCTTGTGAGGTCCACGAGCCTGTTCTGGCAACACTGGTACGGGTGCGCATGAGATTGGTGCAGGATGCAGAGAGCTTCCATTGATCCTCGCTCGCGGTCTTTGGTGATGAATCATGGTGGTGAGAAGTACCTGGAACTGTGGCCAGGATGCCAAGGCGTGTCTCCACCACCCGCCTTGCCCTGGGGACGCTCGTAGTTTGAAGATCCTTCTTTCAACGGGTGAGGTATTTTGGAGGTGTAGGGCTTCATGAGTTAAGTTGTGAGGGATTAACATTCATCCCCCACGATGAAGTAGGGCACATCTTGCGTGTCGTTGGGGCAGCTGGTCGATCTGGAAGCCCACGATGAGGTTGCGATCCAGCTCCTCCGCTAGGTGACGTGGTGTTGTAGTGACCTTGGGCATCTGAAGATGAAGCACTGCCTGAAGCACGCGATGTAGATGAAACTTGGTAGTAATCTTCGACCATTGCGAAGAGGAGATAGCTGAAGAAGCCGCTTGTAGTTGAAATAAGTGGGACCCCGATTGGTCTGCGCGCTTTGCAGCCACGTTGCTTGCCATCGCATTGGCTCAACGGTGTGTGCGGAAGTTCCACCGTCTGATACCACTGCTCTGCAACTTTCTCCATCCTTCTTCAAGTGGAGGGGCACTTGCGCCAGAGGATCTCCTCCTTTGTATTCTTCGATGATGGCCTGCACCACTTTCTGACCACATTCTTATGTTTGGGGTCGGCACCCTCACGCTGTACTGCATGCTCCTGTAGGTGGTCCTGAGGCAGGTGCTGGCAGAGTGAGTGCCACCTTCGAGCCCAGGTTCCAGGGCTGGGCTGGAAGTTGTGTTTGTCTTTGGTCAACCTTGGTGCAGCTGCTGGCAAGCAATTTCCGTCAAACATGGCTGCAGGCATTCCCCTCATGGAAAGTTCTGGAATGCCCGAGTGTCTCTTCGCTCCTGAGCTCCACCATCAGCTTGTTGTACAGTCTGCGCTCTTCTCTTCTTGGGTGAACACCATCTTCGTACCCAGATGCTTTATGGCCGCCCTTTTTTCTTCCGATAGTAGAGTTTCAGAGAAGCCTGTAGAATGGCTTCGCACTGTGTTGCAGAAGATGCGTGGCTGCCAAAAGACTGTGTGTCGATCCACGGTGGAATCATGGACTGGATGCTGTGGCAAGAGGAAGAGGCAGGATGAAGGCTGAAGGTTCGCCACCACAGGCTCGCTGTCTGAAAGGAGGATCAGATGTGTTGCCTCCCCCTTTTTATGGGGCAGTATAGGTGGCCCTTTTGCA
The DNA here is from genome assembly GCA_004320025.1 of Laticauda laticaudata. Lineage (NCBI taxonomy): Eukaryota > Metazoa > Chordata > Lepidosauria > Squamata > Elapidae > Laticauda > Laticauda laticaudata. The sequence goes on along the minus strand of BHFT01032652.1, from coordinate 15,985 downwards.
TCCTCTAGCGCATCCTAGGCATCCTTCAGGCATCCTGCAGACATCCTAATATCGGCGAGATAGGTCCCCCCTCTGCGAAGGGTTTTTTCCGTTTTTAACAACTTTGTTTCCATGCTGCATCCCTAGGCATTCTGTGCTGCATCCGTTCTGTGTCGTTCCACTTCCTCCTGTCCGTGCGAAGCGGGATGCGAGTTGTCACGGGAGCGCCAGTGGATGCCTAGGCGGATATAGCGGATAGCGTAAGCGGATGCAGAACGATGCCCGTTGCGGATGCGTAGCTGGGTGCAAACGACGAATTGGATACATTTTCCACGCAAAAGTTTTAGGGCAGCTCAAAACTTTCTGAAGCAGATGAAACCGTCAAGTAGACGGATGCTGGGACAAGAATTGGAGAGCGAAGCAAAATCGGAGCAGTGAGTACATCGCTATTTTCCCAATGGATGCAAGCCTTTTTTGTCCGTTTTTTACATCCTCTTTGCATCCGTTGGTGCAGTGGCTTATGCATCAAGTTAGAATAACTGGGGAGAGCCATGAGTTCTCTATCTTGCATATAGTGGGCACAAAAGACAGCTGTGTGAATTTTGGCCAGTTTACTCCTAAAGGAGAAGCAATGGCAAGATTACTTCCAAAAATCTACCAGAAAGTTTTTAGAGAAAGGCATTGCTTTCTGCAACAAAATTTATTTTAACCATTTTAACTTTTTTTTTTAGGAACAAAGGCCACTGATAATTTCGTATTTTCAAGAGTTAGCAAAGTAACCAGTCACATCACTTCTGTATCCCAAAATATTTCTGTTTTGTCTGGAAAAACGCGAGGTAGACCGGGTTCCAAACAAAACAAAAAGGCTTTAATTTCACATACAATAGTTGAGAAACGGAACATTGGCTCAACCGGCCAGTCTTTATTCCGTTTTCTCTCCGGCGGTTGTAGCAATGACATTTGTTTGAGTTTGCCACCCCGTTGGTGGCTTCTGTCGCGCTTCAGGGATTGGTTCCTTTTGGGAAAACCAATCCCTTTTAGGTTTGTAAACAACCAATCGGAATGTATTATTTGGAGCCAACTATTTAATACAGAACACCCCTCCCTCTTAGTTCAGCTTACCGATATGACGGTAGTCCCGCAACGTAAAGGCGGGGGTCTCTCTTTCTCCTTTCTTCTGACTCGACTGACCCTGCGCGCGTTCATTCTCGTCTGTGCTTCGACCGTTCGGATGATTGTTGTGCGTCTCTTCTCCCTCTTCTTCCTCTTCCGTCTCCACTGGAACACGTCTGGAAGGGTGCAGGGCCGCCATTCATTGGGGCTGCCACCGGAAGTTGCTCGGGACGGAGCCAGTGGCTTCGCCGCTCCCTCCCGTTTCCAAATCCCCCCGGCAGGTTGAGTGCTTGGCCACGCGCCCCCAGGAAGCCGACCCTCGTGGATTCTTTCTATCCTGCAACCTTCCACCAAAGTGAGTCTCCATTTTTTGCTCTTTTTGGCTGAATTGTTTTTTCGGCATGGTGGTTTAAACGCGTTCTTATTTATTTTTCACGTTCCCCCCTCTTTGATTTGGAATTTCATAGCGTTTTTGTAATGTGCTCGGTTGTGTTTTTTTCATTCGTTCAGAATTTCGGGAACGGGCTTGGTCCAATGGCCGCTTTCTGACTCCCTGCCATCGTCAACCCGTTAATCGGTAAAGACTGTGGGCCTTTATGTCTGTAACTTGTCCATGTGGTAACCATAGTGGATCCTCTCAGAGTTGAATTTTTTGCATAAACTTAAATTGCCAATTTGAAACTCCTGAAAATCGTGCTAGAGGAGTCAGGGGGGTTTCAGGCGTGACAGAATTTGGGTGTAGGGCCGGTCCTAGGTGCGATCTAGTTTCTCCTTTTGTCCCCCATCAGTAGTTTGATGGGTTTTTGGGTAGGGTTTGGTACTGGTGTGACATGTTGGAAGGGTGATAGCCAGTTTATTTTTTTGCTTTGGACTCCCCAGTGTCCATCCTTCCCACAAACTCTACGTTGTGTAAATTCTGACCATCTTTTCAGCCCTACCATTTGCAGCTGGATGGGCTGGCACGTGAGGGCAAGTGTCTTATAACCTAGAAGCCCTGCGGATGTGCGATCTGCTCCCATCCGCTTCCATCCGCTAGGCTTCCGTTCCGCATCTGCTTTCCATCTGCCCTGCATCCTCCCCGTGTCCGTGTTATCCGCTCCGGTTATGCAAATTTTTACCCCTTTTGAGAGTGGATAAGAATGGATGGAACATTTTGCTCCTCCGTTGTGTCCGTTTTGCATCCGTTGGGCAGTGTGACAGGGCCTTTAACCATTAACCAAACTGCTCTCCTTCCTTTTCATACAGCAATCCTTTACATAAGCAACAGAAGCCTCTCCCTCTCACATTCATATTCAGCACCACCTACAATGGCTTCCTGCAACAAATTCTCATTGATAGAGGAGGTACAGAAGGATTAATTTTTAAAACAAAAACAAAAATTTTCTAGAACCACAATCATTACAAAGCCAACCTGACAGTTCCTTAAAAATACATAATAAAAACACTAAACATTCCTTCACACACATGTAAAAAGAATCAAAACTCCAGGAAATGGGGATCAATCTTTAAAAAAACACTTTATGTAAGTTGTCCAGAGTTGTGTGATAACGTAAAACTATAAAATAAAAATCTGTTATATTCTGGTCTACTTTCATTTGAAATTTAGGCTTCAGTTCAAATTGGTTTATATCTTTATTTTGACTAAGTACTGGTGCTAAGGACTGAACATATTATTTTTGTGATGAAATGTTTTCTATCATAGCAAATAATTATCTTCATATTGTGCAAACAAGTTGTGTAGAATTTCATTTTACCTACTGTGGTAGCATAATTTATCATTATATGAATTGTGAATGGCTAAATAAAGTATTATAGGGAAATCAAAAGACAGGAAGCAAAAATTGAACAGAGATAATGTTTTAAATCTTACTAATTTTAATGCTGTCGATATCTCTATCAAGTTTCCATTTTCTCCAGTGATACCAAAGGTAATTAAAGATATAAAATGAAATACCGGAAAGATTCTAGCTTCAGAAATATGAGTTACAAATCATAAGCATGAAATATCATCACCATCATCTTTTTCTATTTCTTTATCAAAATAAATTATTACCCTCATTGGCAGGTTTGTATATTTGGCACATGATATAATGGTGCCAGAGGTGGCACAAAATATATGCACATGTAGTCAAATTCCATCCAGAGTGACCCATATTGTATCAACAGCTGCCAAGCCAATTGGCAATAACATTTATCAGAAAGGGCTTAAATCAGGATTATATTTGATAGGCCTTCAGGGAAGAAGCTGATGAAGCAAAGTCTTAGGAAAATACTCCTTTTCATCCTGAAATAGCGACAGTACATTCAAATCCAGTCTGCATTATAATGGAAAGCAAATTTCATTTTTTATTTATAATGAGTTTCATTTTGGAAAATTAATGTTGTCTCATTCTGTAATTGACCAACTCTGGTCCCAAAGGAGCCTTAGGACTTTAAGTGTGGAGAATAATTAATTTCAAAACAGATATATGCAATCCAAGAGGCTGCAATAAATGCAGAGGGCAGGAGGACGATCTTATCCATTCTCAGCAATGATGAGGAATATGGATTATTCTGATAATAAATGTGTGTGTGTGTGTGTTTTCTTAAGTTTTCACGGGGACTTACATGTATGGTATTCAGGTTTGTTGGGATATTTTCCCACGTCATTATAGTTGTGCTTTCAAAGTTGTAGCAACATTTCGGTAGAATCTCATCTGCCATCATCAGGCTTCTGTCTTGTGTTTGTCTGTGAATCAGACTTTCACAGCCGTTTCAGTTTTAAATTTGGGACTAGCCTACTGCTGTGCCAGAATAGTTTCTTTCTTCATCCTATGGCCCTCTAACCAGTCATGACTATATTTCATCTGATTCAGGGGTGGGATTCAAGCAGTGTAATAACCAGTTTGGTGAGCTTTCAATCAATTAATTAATTTCATTTTCATTAAATACACCTCTTAAACTAACATCCAAAAACCAAGATATAATTATTCTTAAAGTTTTACATTTATATTAATGGCAATTTAACAGAATAACAGACCTTGGAGATCTTCCAGTCCAATCCCCTGCTCAAGCAGGAGACTCTTTATCACATTAAAATGAAGAAATTGAAAAATATATACAAAAATGAATTTAGTGAGAATAAAACTCAAAAGTGGATCCAGTTTTTTTTAAAAAAAATTCAAAATGATGCAGAAATGGGGATGAGCACTAACATGTTCCTTATGATAAGCATACTTCATTTGATCATCCATAATACTAGTTGTTCCTTTTAATCTCTCTTATTACATCACCTCACATTGTAGAATGTTCAAAGTATAAAAGATATCAAATTAAGAGACATTATATCTCCAGTTATCCACTAATCCCTTTCCGCAGATGATTTTCAGTGATGGCCAGGGACAGCTGCAGGCAACTCTAAATCAGCCTTTATTGTGTGTGTCAGACTTTGTTTAATGACTCTATTAATTAATTAATGAGAATTATACCGTGGTTCTCTTGCTACTTTCATGGAAACATCCAAACCAAATTCATATTATCTCTGATTAGCAGACATCCTAGTTGCCCAGATATGGCCTACACCCACATACTGCTCATGAATGAAATACCCCTTGTTACAACACATGCAACTAGATTTTATAAAGCAGCAGACAAAATTCCTCCAATCCTGATGGGCCCATATCCCTCAATTTATTCTTTGTGTGATGACCCGTAGTCTCTCAAAATAACCCCAAACCCAAAACATACATTAAAGTCCAGTAATGCCTTCAGCTTAACTTCACTGTTTTGTTAGGCACAGTTTAAAGTCACAAAAGTAAATAATGAGGCAAAAGAAAATCAAAACAAACCACACTGATGAGAATTCCGAAGCAAACCAAGATAATTAATCATTAATTCCTGGAAGATAACAGGAACAGTCCATGGGAAGAACACCAACAAAGACAAACCTCTTTCACAGGAAACATTAAACTTTGACTCCAGCAATTCTGACTACACAGTTACAAACTTATATACATCCCAGCTGCAAGCCACGAGGAGAATCATGGTAATCTCCTCCTGAGTAGACCTCATTTTTCCTTGATCCTCTCCTCTCTGTGTGCCCTTGGATGGATAGAGGATGGGCCTGGATCCTCTTCTGTTTGCTCAGCAATCTTCAATCCACTCCCTGTTGGCTGTTCCTCCTCTTCCTCAGAGTCAGTCTCCACCAGGGACATGACACTTTGTAAAGATAATTCATTTAAATTGTAGATATCATTACTTGTTGATATCGATAATTTTAGAAATTTTACCTTGTAATTTTAGATGCTATAATATTTAATATTCTGTAACCGTAGTGTTCACATTATCACTTAATTTAGGCCAGGGATGTCCAATTGGCAGCCCACAAGCTGGCTTATCACATGCAGGCCACATTTACCCCAGCTCTGTGAAAAAAAAATGTCAGGATACATCTTGTGATGGCAACATGATGCCATGAGTTTGACATCCATGATCTAAGCTATATCCTGGATCTCACTTATAGACACTGTTTTATAAATATATTTGAACTCTGTCTTAAATTTTATTTGGTTTATTGTCTGAACTGGCCTCAATAAACTGAAACTGAACAGTAGTCCTAACTTTTTATGATATCTTGATACTAAAGTTCCCTCAGAGATAGCAGAAAGTCAAATATTTTAAGATACTATGGAATAACAGCTTGTGATCTGTGGAAGGTCAGATCTAATTTTATTTCTTTTTCAAGGAACATTATTAGATAGACAGTGACATATTGCACACATGCCGATATCAGACCACCAATTACATGCAATCTTTATGGTCTTTTTTTAGGATTACTTCCATTTTTTATTTTGTTTAGTAGCTCTGTCCATTGCTATTATATATTAATTAATTCAGGAAAAATACTGTGATTGATATGTAGGAAATAAATATATTACTTGATTCTATAATCCTCTCTGTCACTTTTAAAAAAAAATGTTTTTGAAGTAAACCTCAAAAAGCTGCCCTGCCAATAATTAAAATGTAAGCCCTATTAACAATGTGAGATGGCACCTGACCTCTGTTTCAGAATAAGAGATTAAGACTGATATTTAATTTTGTTAGATTGTATGGTAAGGGAAACAGAAATTCATTCATTGGGGAGAGAGAATAATAGCAATTCCTCCTAATTGGACTTAATTAAGTCAAACATACCTAATCGAAACTTTTAGGACAAGTATTTTCCAAAATTGTGACTTCTTCATTTGGATTAAGACTCGGTGTTCACAGAAGTTAAAGGAAGGTTTTGTATTTCATGTAAGTGCTTGTTAAATCATTTAAATTTCAATCAGTAAGCAAATCATAATGAATTTATATTATCACATTTTTCTGTGAGAGGGATGAATATTCATGTTGATAACCTCATAAGAGCTACCAGTCTAGGGCTGCAAAAGATATTTTTAGATGGCCCAAGCATGATAGCATTTCCTGTAGAACATGGTTTAAATACCTTACAAGGTTGAATTTAAAGATATTCTAACATGATCTTAGTAATAGCCATATCCAAATATAAGAGGTCAAAGAAAATTAATGATTAAAACATGTTTGGCCTGTTTCAAGAAGGGTTGCATGGAAATGGTTGCTTGGGTTAATAAGTTGGGTTAATAAGTATGGGTGAACTCTATACATAGCCATGATGGAGACATTTTTGTTAGGCATAATTAATAGTAGGAAAAAACTCTGATAGGTTTTCAAGATTTATTTTAATGAAACTAACACTATTCTTGAAAACCTAGTTGTTTCTGTTTCCTGAACTCAAAAGGCTTACAACAATCTTGAAGCCTATCAAATATGTTTAATTTTTAAAGAAATTAAAATAATATGTTTATTATTTTAATAAACATAAATAATTTTATTATTAAAGAAATAATTTAATAATAATTTAATATAATTAATTAAATAATTAAATAATAATTTAATAAGAAATAATAATTTCTTATTAAAGAAGTAATATGTTTTCCTATAGAATATTCCACTTTTAAAATCCAGGATGAAATGAAATCATAACTTCAAGAACATTTTTTTTCAAAAATATAACCAGTGAGAAAAAAAATATTGTTATGAAATCTTTGGACAATATACCTGATTTTTGTCTGTCAATTAGTCAATCAAGAATGTTGCCAGATGTTGCATTTAGGTTTTATTTTTGTGGATTAAATGTTTAAAGGAATAATAATGCCAACTGTAAGTCAGTTATTTTAAAAGAAGAAAAGAACATCTGGAGTGTCAACTGACAAAGATGTAAAAAAAACCTAACCCATAACCTCTGCTTTATCCTATTGCATTTATAATGTCAGTTCTATGCGTGCAGAATTCATTTTTAACTCTTTCTGTCTCTCTACACTCTCTAGAATGTGTGTGTGTGTGTGTGTGTGTGTGTGTGTGTGTAGAAAGAGAGAGAGAATAAACCATTTAAGTATTTCCAATTAATCTGAATCTATAGCTTTTACTGGATTTTATAAACACAGCTTTTCATTGACAGTTTTAATGATGGATCAGTTAAAGGTCAATAGCATTAAATATGCATCAAACCTCAGATTTTATACCATCTTATAAAACATCCGTAGGAATACTTTAGTCCCTAATGCAATTTGATCTAAAAGAAATACAAATATAAGCTGTAAAGTGTAAGACATAGCATTCAGTTCTGAGATTAACAAAACTTTACAGGAGCCAGACTATATCAGCCAAATTTAATATGAGTCTCAATCTATTTCTTGTCTCAGAAGTAAAAAGTGAAATCAACTGAAGCCTGAAATCAGTGGAAGATTAGGTTTAAAAATCCAACTGAGGCTAGATCTAGCATATGGTCAGGTGATTATTCTAAGCACTTTCTGATAAAATCAGTTTAACATTTTGTGTCAGTCCATTTAGAGCTGATATGCCATGTATGCTTTGGGGCTGAAGTCCAGCATAAATTTGGTCCTGCATATTAGAAATCAGTGTAGTACAATGGAAAAAGAAAGGAAAAAGACTCTATGGAAGACTGCAAATTAATTTGTGTGCAGAAGGAAGGATAATAGACATCCAGTTTAGTAGAAACGAACAGTAGCTGCAGCAGCATGAGAAGCAACTTTGATGTTATGAGCAATTCAAATTTGGGTATCAGATCAGCACTTTGCTTGAATCATTCATTCATCAGGATTTGTTTGTGGGTTAAATTTTTCTTTGTTAAAAGTTCTAAGAATTTTTCCAGTCCTAACAGTTTTTCCTTCATCTTTGGCAGAATGGGTGAAAAGGAATGTACCACATGTTAGAAAGACACAAATAGTGATCAGAGCATATCGTGCAATCATTTTAATTATTTTTATCTTGCTTGCAGCATAATTGTAGCAGCAGAGCACACCCTGCAGCAGAGCACACAAGTTCAAGCATGGAATGATCGTCTCAATCATTTCGGACTCTGCCTCAACATCAAGAAAACTGAGTACTGGACTGTTACCACCCCTGGAATGCTTCAAATTGATGGAGAAAACCTAAAGAAGATGGACATTTTTTGGTATTTGGGATCCCACCTCCAAGGCAATGGCGACATCAATGGTAAGATCTCTCAGGGGTGAATGCAGCCTCAATGCATTGGCGAGAACTCACTTGTGTATTATGTGACAGACAAATGCCAACCTGTTTTAAATCTGAAATTTACAAAACAACCATCCACCCTGTTGCACTGTATGGTACTGAGTGCTGGGTAGCAACAACAGGGACCGAAAGCTATCTCCATGCATGGAAATGTGAATGCTCCATTGGATATCAGGCATTTCTCTTCTTGACCACACCACAAATGACACCATTCAGCAACATTTTGGTATGGCACCAATTATAGAGAAGATGAGAGAAAGCTGGTTTTGTTGGTATGGACATGTCCTGAGAGCAGCACCTCTCATTGTTACCAAGACACCTACTAGTAGTCAGTGGCTGGTGACCTTCCAGACACTCAAAACAGAGATGGAAGACACCATCAACAAAGATATGCAAGCTGTGGGCCTACACCCTGGGGACACATCTCATGGTGCAAAGTGGTGTTCAATGATCTGAAAAGTGGATCCTGCACTACCTGGAATATGCTGGGGGGGGAGAGGAGGAGGAGGAGGAGGAGGGGAGAGGAGAAAAAGAAGAAGAAGAAGAAGAAGAAGAAGAAGAGAAGAAGAAGAAAGAGAAGAAGAAGAAGAAGAAGAGGAGGAGGGAGGAGGAGGAGGAGGAGAGGAGGAGGAGGAGGAGGAGGATAGGAGAGAGGAGAGGAAGAGGGAGGAGGAGGAGGAGGAGGAGGAGGAGGAGGAGGAGGAGAAAGGCATAATTGTAGAATTGTTTACAAGTTCTGAATAACAGAAAATTCTGCAACTGCTCTCTCAGAGGCAGGTCTCTGCCTTCAAGATGCTTTGAGGACTTTCAGTGATGTGAAAGGTTGACTTGTCATCTTTGCTAATAGCAACAGCCATTTTTGGGGAGCTCTATAGTGATCAAGAACAGAAGTTATAAAGGCTTAAATTAGATGGCTGCTCAGAGTAACCCTGATCTTCACATAATAATCTTGTCAATGTATATACACACTAAAGTTCTGTAGACTGGTCCCCATCAAAGGTGCAGTAGGAAAGAAGATAGCACTTCCCACTTCCTCCTCTGGCTCAGCTGGTAGGCAACAGCATACTAGTTAAATAATAAAGTTGCAAATCTGATGCAAGTTATAAGCAAAAGTCAGTGGAAATCTCTGAATTAAAGAGGAAAACAAAAGCACAAGTTTCTTGGGTAGTAGGTAAATTATTCTGAAAATGTGCTTGTTTATCATGTGCTTGTTTATCATTTCAGACTGCTTGAACTTTATGTGAGCAGAAAATAATGATCTCTCTGGAAATGTAACATGAACAAAGGTCCAGTACTGAGATTCACCAAGTGATTGCTTAGTAGTTATAGTCCTGGAAAGATTGGAAGATCTTGATTTCGATTCATCAAAGGTGATTGCCTAAACAAATATTATTTATCATGTGTTTGGAGCAGTGGGTCATTCAGCAGTTAAGACCTTGACTTGTTGGCTAGAAAGCCAGCAGCCAGGTTCAAGGCCTGAGCTACATGTAGCATTTTGAATAAATGATTTATGATCTTTAACTTCTGAAGTAGATACAGATACAGATTAACAGAGTTGGAAGGTACCTTGTAGGTCATCTAGTCCAACCCCCCCAAGCAGACCCCACATCATTTTTGACAGATGGCAATGCAATCTCTTCTTGAAAGCTTCCAGTTATGAAGCTCCCACAACTTCTGAAGCTGTTCCACTGGTTGATTGTTCTTTCACTGTCCGATTTTTTTCCTTATTTCCAGATTGAATCTTGTTCAGTTTCTATCCATTATTCCTTCAGATGCTTTGGAAAATAGCTTGACCCCCTCCTCTCTGTGGCAGCCCCTCAAATATTGGAACACTGCTATCATCGCTCCCTGGTCCTTCTCTTCACAAGACTAGAAATTTTTGTTCTCATCAACTGTGTTTTCTTTAGACATAGATTCTGATTATATTTATTTGTATGATCTTTATACAGTGTTAGAGCTGTTTTGAGGAACAGTCATTAGTTAGGGCTATGTCATGTTCCCAAGTTGTTCAGTAGCAGAGGCATGAAGCATTTTCTCCATGTTACTTCTAGTCCTTATCAACAAGAGGGGTTAAGAAAGCTGGCCCTAAAGGCTAGGTCACATCGCCCGACGGATGCAAAATGTATGTAAAAGGACACAGCGGATGGCCAAAAATCCGGGGGATTCCGGGGGTGGCTCCATCTGTTTTATCACTCTCAAAAGGTGGCAAAAAATTTGCATAAAGAGAACGGAAAAGACGGACAGGGGAGGACATGCGCAAGATGTAAACAGTATGTCAAGGAAGCCTAGACAGATGAAAGCGATGGAAGCGGGATGGCACGATCCGCAGGGCTTCCGGGGGAGCACACAAAAGTGACGCGTAGCGGAAAGAGCGGATGCCGGTGTAGTGTATGAAGCGGATGCGTAGCGGTGCAGAGTTGGATTGCAGAGGGATGCAGAGCGATGCGTAGGTTGGATGACATGGATGCATAGCGGGATGCTTAGCAGATGCAGAAGCGATATGTGTTAGCGTTCCACTGCGCATTGCAGGGAGATGCATTGCCATCAGCCCCATGGATATTAAAAGGAGGCAGCCGTATGGGCCGAGCATTCAGAAGGAAGACCTGCTGCCAACAACATCTTCGGAGAGAACACAAGGGGAAGAGAGGAAGCCTGTGGCATCTTCTGCCAGCCTTGGCCAAGAGGGAATATCCACCCATCCCACACCCTGGTGCTGACTCTGCTGCTGGTTGCTGCTTCTTCTGCTGCTGTGCTGCTCCTGCTGCTGCTAGTGGTGATGCTTCTCCTGCGCTGGTACTGGATGCTGCTTCTCCTGCTTGCTTCTCCTGTTGCTTCTCCTGCTTGCTGCTGTGGTGGACCAGCCCCCAAAGCCCTGATAGCCCTGATATGAAGGCCCTGCTGCTGAAGGCCCTGCCAGAGGAGAAAGAGGCAGGCAAGGAGAAGGGAAGAGAGGAAGCAGGTACTCCATCGCAGAGTAAGCATGAGGGAGGAGGTGCTGGAGTGGCTGGAGGAGAGAACGAGTACATTATGGAGGAAGGGCCACAGTCTATCGAGACACCAAGCAGAAGCAGGCAGCTTGGGAAACAGAAGGCGGAGGCTGGGCTTACACTGCTGAGGTCCTCCTCGGGTGGTGGAAGGGGGCATAATGCACACCTGGTATGGAAGCTGCACCTGAAGAAGTCTAGCCAGGCCGCGTCAAGCTCACCGGACCGGGGAGAGCTATGGCATTGGCAAAGTGCAGCTTTCCTGGAGGGTGAGGTCACCACTGAGGAAGCAAGCCCCTCTGTCTACCCTTCATCTCAGGGGCAGCCCACAGGACAGCCATTCCTCTTCTGGCCAGGAGACAGCGACCGCTGTCCGGGCAGGTTCCACGAGAGCGCCCCATTGACAGAGGAACCCCCCCGACAGCTGCACACCCTATGCCGGAGGACATGGAGGATTCTCTCACACACCTGAAGCAAGAAGAAGCAGGCGACCACCAGAGACACCCTCACAACCCACCACCAGTTCACCCTCCACAGAAAGCAGGCAGAGAGCAGACCGGAGGGACAGAGCCACACTGTCCTCTTGGAGATCAGGGACACAATCAAGAACAGTTTGCAAAGCTCCTCTCTACAGTGGTACACTTCGAGATTCCATCCTTCCAAACTGCAAAGCCTTCCTCATCTATGTGACCAGACCCTCATGGACATAGCCCAGCCAGTACCAGGTCATGAAAGAGAGATCACTGCGATTCTGCCCCACCCTCCAGGCCAGCTGAACCTGCTCACCCACTCCAAGGTCTGCTCCTCCACCCCAGGGCATGTCAGCAGCCCTTCCAAGGCTTTCAACAAGCCCCTCACCTACCAAGGCGTATGGATACCAGGACTTCCAGCGCACAGGCAGCCCTTCCCAGTCCAGGCAACAGGTACTCGCATGCCACCAGGGTGCCACGATGCCAACCCAATGCCACTGACACACAGAGGCCACCGATTGCCACCGATGCCACAGATGTTTCCTCGCATGCCACAGACACCTCACCTCAGCCAGCTGCACAGACCAGACATCCCACTACACTCCTTCCTCAAAACGCCCACACCCAAGCCCAGCCTCAGAACATCTTTCATCGGTCCTGTGCCTGACATCCCAGGTCCTTGAGAAGGACCTCTCAACCTCACTGGGGCTGAGGCAGGCTTTCTGAGAGCTTCCTTGAACCACACCATGTCCTGTTGTCCTCTCGGGCCAAGCCCACACCAATGGCGCCTCAGACCAGCACCCGCCACTGCCACCTCCACAGTCCCTGTCCCCTTTACCCTGAGACCATGGACATGCCTCAGAGTGACTGAGAACATTGCCAGAAACTGGGTTGTTACCTGTTGACTTTTATTGCTTGCTTGGGACACCTTTCTTGGTTCCCTTTGCTTTTTAAATAAAGTCCTAACTTTACTTAACCTGTTTATTAAAAAAAGGTTTCTTTGCTTCACACACTTGGGTCATTTATTTTACTTAATAAAGGTTGGTGGAAACTTTTAGAAAATGCGTTAAGCCTTTGCATGCGTGTGGGTGGCAGGGATACTGTGGAAGGGTAATAGGTGGGGATGGGTAATAGCTGTGGGATAGATAAGCCTCCAGTTGCAAGCCATAGTTGGGACTATAATGTCTCCACTCTCCCAGTACCACACCTTTGGGCCTTGATTATCAATAACAATTTAATCATTGATCAAAAACAATTGTCAACAAAAAACAGCAAACTCTTTTTTATTAATGCCCTGTTCATTTTGTAGGGCCACTCAACATTACATGGCACAATCTTCATTCAGTCTTATGCCACAGCTCAAGGAGCATCCATTTAATTTCATCTATCATCCTGTCTTGCCCTCCACTGCTCCAGCTGGGGAGTTTTCACCAGTGTCTTCCAGGGAGGTGTGCTGCTTTTTCCCTTCCTCCAGCCTTCTTCAGTGGTGAGACACTGGAGGAGCTCCTCCACGTATTCTTGATGATGAACCTGCACCCTTCTCTTGACCACAATGCTGCATGGTGTTGTATGGCACCCTCCAGGCATACTGCACTGTTTCTGTATGTGTTCCGGATGCCAGGTGCGCAGATCAAGTGCCACCTTCAGGCCCAGGGTTTCCAGGCTGGGATGGAAGTTGGTGTTCGCCTTGGTCAAACCCTTGTCTCAGACGTCCACAACTTCGTCAACATGGCTGGGCATCCTGCATGAAGTTCTGGAATGCACGAGGTCTTCGTTCTCAGCTCCTCCATCAGCTTGCTCATTACAGTCCATACTCCGCTCTTCTTCCCGATCCATCGTCGGTCGGCCCACACACTTTCTTGGCCGCCTCCTTTTCTTCCTGTAGAAAAGGTGAAAAGAGCCTGAAGAGGGCTTTGGTTCTGGTGTTGAATGTTGGCGGCTACAAAAGGAGCGTGCAATTGATCCGACGGTGGAGAGAATGGATGCTGTGGAAGAGCAAGAGCCAAGGTTGAAGAGGTCTGCACAGAGGGCTGCTGGACTAAATAAGATCCAAGTGATTTCCTCCCCCTTTTTAGTAGGAAATATCGGTTTTCTTGTAGGTGTCTCTACATCCTCCAGACATCCTCCAGAAAGCCTAAATATCCGAGAAACATCCCCTATACATAATATATATGCTTATATTCCCGAGCTGCATCCGCTTTTCATCCTTTCTACGTCCTGCTTCTAATGCTGTGTTTCCATTCCGCGGTCTGTTGGCACTTCCTCCCTTGTCCATTTTCCGCCGGAGGCAGATTTGAGTTGCGCGGATGTGCAGCGGATGCCCTAGTGGAATAGCAGACACGAACAGATGACGATGGACGTATACAGATGTTTCCCCGTATTGCGTAGCAATGTAATGACACGTTGGATATGTCATCCAACTCAAAAAGTTTTGTGCAGCTCAAACTTTTTGAGTCGGTATGAAATCACAGTAGACGGATTGCTGGGAGGATAGGAGAGTATGAATCACAGACGCAGTGATTACACAAACAGATGCATCGCATTTTCCAACTGATGGCAAGCATTTCTCTCCATTTTACATCCTCTTTTGCATCCGTTGGTGCAGTGTGACATGGGCTTAAGATACAAAGTCTATACTCTGTCAAGAAGGCTCTGGCTTTTCTCTTTGAAGACATTGCTTCAATTGATTACTTGAATTGCTTGAGATTGGTTTTAAAATACTGAAAACATATGCTTAAAGATTTGAGTTCTCATGTGACAGAGTGAGTTCCCATCCTCACCCCAGCTCCAGCCAACCTAGCAGTTTAAAAGCATGCAATGTGAATAGAAAAATTGGTACCACATTGGTGGAAGGTAGAACACTCTGTGACATCCTGCTTGCTACATGACCACAGACATCTCTTTGGACAGTCCTGGCTCTGTGGCCTTAAAATGGAGATCACTATCTCCTATAGTCAGCATCCACAGGGATTCCTTTTTATATATGTTGTGTAGGTGTATGCAAAAATGACTGAAGATTAATTTCATCAAATCTTTTAATATAAAGCTTTCACTATGCTGCATATTAGAAAAGTTCAATAGCACAGTTGAATAGCTGAATTCTATTAGGATCAAAAAGCCCATTGCCTGAATTGATTCAAAAACAGTTCTCTTGAGATGAGGAACAGATGTACCTGAAAATTCACACAACTCATGTGCTGTTTTACTTCTATGGTAAGCTCCAGGGTATTTATAGGCATGTAAATTGCCTTATAATGGAAGAGTATTTTTAAATTATGGTTTAATTGGACAATGGTATTTTGTCATGTATTTTGATTCCAGCTCCCAAATTGCCATCACTCAGATAATATGATACTTAAAATCTCTGATTTCATTTTAGAAGGAAAAGAAAGTAAAAGTTAGGTTTGCTTAGCTAATCAAGGTGATATCTAAATATTTAATAAAATCAAAGGAGAGTATAATTTTCAATCTTATTTTTAAAAATGAATACATTGCACATTCACAAAAATGTCTTGCCACAATAAAATAACTGAGAACAGTTGCATATTTATTGATTATGATTATGACTTCAAACATGCAAACAAGCTAAATACACTATTAACATGGGCAGCATCCAGCCCACACGCTTTTATCTTTCTTGGTGACTTCAACCTACCTCATATTAACTGGACCCTTAACGAATGTACAACTGAACCCACACATGCAACCTTTTACAATGCAGTAACAAATCTGGGACTAGAACAACTAGCAACCAACAACACTAGACTTAACAAGTGCCTCGATCTCATCTTCTGCAATAGTTTGAATTCAATTTATGGAATACAAATTAAAGAACCCTTTTCC